>JAPTYR010000030.1:24640114-24655479 GCA_029814505.1 Siphamia roseigaster | reverse complement strand
AACGTGGAAACAAAAGCAAAGTCGGTGCATTTCTGGAGTGAGGCGGAAATGCGGAAACTGTTCTTCTTCTGTCTGTTGTTTTACATTTACCCACCGGACGAATAACAGCGCCAAAGAAGGCGTAGCGCCACCCAGTGTAAATTGCCCGAAATTGGCAGATATATCTATTAATTAATGCAACCGTGTCAAAATGTGCAACCGGATACATAAATTGACGATACGTTTGTGTACAAGATAACTCAAAAACTGATCAACGGATTTTGATTAAATTATCAGGGTAGGTTGGTAATGGGGAGATCATCAAATGATTACATTTTGGTGGTGTTCCGGATGAAAAAAACACCAATATAGAAAAAGACAATTTAGTGAGTAACTACTGAACTAATAATGATATCAACATGAATTCACTTGCTAGAGATACATTTTCATGGTCAAGGAATCTGAAAATGGAGACAAAATAATTACAGCACTGTTATTTTAAGTGGACATCCTAATACGGGGGGAACTGAGCTGCTTGGTGGAGTTCCGCACACACTGAATGCTTTTTTCCCCTAATTATTATTATTATATTATTATTATTCCTTCAGTTGGCGGACTATCCCACCTAGATGCAGGACTGAATGTTTCAGATGCTCCTTCGTTCTAACATCTCTCAGACTGTATAAAAGCAGCTTTGGCCTAAACTACAGAGTTTTGCATGGGTTGATGTCACCCGCTTCCACATTTGTCAAAATCACCCACTGCACACATTGCTATACTATTATTCATCTCATTTAGTAACTTTTTCAAAATAAATTTTTAATCATCTCTTTATTTTTCTGCTGTGTTTGCCGTTTATTGTCTTGTGCTGCTGTCCTTGGGGATCAATAAAGTATATCTTATCTTGTATATAGTTTATTATGACAGTATTTTAATGGTCTCACCCACTTGAAATTATGTTGGGCAGTATGTGGCCAAATGATTGTGACTGTTGATATGTTCAGTGTAATTTTTGTATTTCAAGTCAGATTGGACCTTCTGTGAGGCAAGTTTTGGCCCACAGGTTGCATGTTTGACATCCCTGCCCTCTAGATAGTAGCAGTGCAGCACCTTTTCACCAGTGTAAATATCATTACAGCAGACAGCAATTGGTTTTTGGCAGCTGATAACTGTTTTGGCACAGCTACCCCTGCTCTGCTTCTCCAAACTGGAGGAATGCCAAGCACCATCTATTTCAGGTAATAGATTGAATAACTGAATAAGTCCCACATGTAACTCAACTAACCCTTTAAATATAGTGTCACAGACTTCAATATCCAGGTATCCATAGCAAAGCACACAATGTCATTCAGTTATTGTGATGCCAAGACACAATTGATTATGTCTTCATCTAAAAGTAGGACAGGAAAATGAAGTATAATTTGATTACTTCTGGATTTGTTTCTTGAAAATTGTGAAAAAAAATTCCTCACAAACAAATAAAAATGTATGTTCATTACAACTTAACAAAACCAGCAACACGTCGCGGCACTAAGACGTCTGCACAGGACAGTAGGTGTCATAACTCATACGTTCTATATAGTTTTAATAAAGGACTATTCCTGAAGTAATCACAAAAACACATATTTGACACATATTTACAAGTTAAAGTCAAAATTTCCATGCTGGATTGGAATTAAAACCATGCAAGCTCTAACCTGATATGATGAACTTGTTTTTTTTTTTTAGGTTTTCCTGGTACAAATGACAATATATAGAGTGAGCGCCAATGGGGAAAGAAAGAACTGTAGCACCTTGTTTCATGAAATTTTTTTCGTAAAACATGTCACTGTTATAAAAGTACAGAACACCTCACATACGGCAGATACATTATCAGCACACCGATTTAGAAAACAGAGCTTCTATTGTGACCATTTACAATAAACATCCAGAAAAGGAGATAAAGTCTGCTTAACAGTTTTCATTTTCACTTCCTTTGTGATGCCAGTGCATGCCTTTGTTAAAAGGCAAATCACTTCCCTTATGTATATGAGAACAAAGGGATGTTGTCTAAAAACTACCACATCCATTTCATAAATGTGTTGTATACATGATTCTGATTTCGGTGCACACTTCAAAGTGCAACAGCCCTGCTTTAATAATGGTTAATGTTCTATCTTGTAGACAGTTAGAAGTTGCCGTCAGGGTTTCACAGTCCAGATAGTGGACGTGGAGTTATCCAAGCTGCTCTGAAAGTACTTATTACACTTACTCACCAACACACTAACACAAGACGGGTTAATATCTGAGGTACAGGGGTGGTTTCCACTGTGTATAAAGTAGACAAAACTCTGGTGAAGCTGCTGAGCTGAAGTAGCACATTCAGTTTCATTCTTCTCGCATGCGCACATGACAAACTGACAAGAAGTGAAAGCGAACATGGAAATTGATGATGACTGGTTGTTACGGTCCGTGTCTTTATCGGTACAATCCAACAGCCGAACGTTGCATCTCCGTGAACTTAGCTCCGACCTCAACCGGCTGCTTAACGTCGACATTCGGCACAAACGCGACAGCATCTGTGATGTGGCAGCCTGTTTCTGTACTCTGCCAACAGCCTCCAGATGTCAGTAAGGCCTGCTGATTATTCCGACGTCAAGTTTAAACCTAATACTGAACACACATTAAATGCTGTCAGTGACGGTATCAATCAAAGGCGCTGGGACGAACTAGCCAACTAGCTGTCAGACGCAACAGCTGGGGGTATATCCCCGAACGCCCCCAGTCCTTAACCAGACGGCTATGATGTCATAACGTGACAAATCGGAAAAATAGTTCCAGAGATGTAGGCAAAAGAGTGTTTAGTGATTTCAAACTTTTGAGTGGCCCCTTGAAGCCAATCTAGAAATGGTAAACCATCCAAAATCCAATCAGTTCTTCCTCTCCATTATATCTGTCCATATTCAGCTCATTATCTGAACCCACTTCATCCTCATTAGGGTCACGGGGGTCGCATGGGGCCTATCCCAGCCACATAGGGCGAAGGCGGGGTACACCCTGGACAACTCAGCAATTCATCTCAGGGCTGAACATATAGACAAACAACACTCTCACATTCACTCCTATGGACAATTTAGATTAACCCATTAACCTATCAGTGCAGGTGTTTGGATGGTGGGAGGAGCCAGAGTACCTGGGGAGAACCCACGCAGACACGGGGAGAACATGTAAACTCCACACAGAAAGGTCCCACCCACACCCACTGATGATAGAATCACACCATGGTCTAAAATAGATTTTTCCTCTATATTTACTAACTTTAAACTGATCAATCACCATTTATTGTACATTTTGTGAGTTTTCAGTGAAAATCAGGTATTTTCCTGCAATCAATTCATTGATTATGGGGTCAAACGGGGTTGCCTGAAATTTCTTGTAATTGATTAAAAATAATTATTATATAATAAGTATTGATTCAAATAATTGCTAATAAAAAATATGAGGAGTTGAGAGACGATCACAACCCATAAAACAGATGACAAACTGTGAAGCTGAGGCATGGTGCTACTGTTTATAATTATACTGTCCGTATTCTGTATCTGTCTGGGGTTGCCAGAAGACTTTGATGCTAAAATGTCGTCAGGAGCCAAAAAAGGTTGGCACCTACTGATAGAGATGGTCATAAAAGCTCAGATAAAAGCTGAGATATGTCAAACATAGAGAAAACTGAAGAAAAATTTCCTTTTTCAGGGAAGCTATCAGTTATTGAATGTAAAAAAAAAAAAGCAAGTGTTTCCATCTACTGTCATTGATCCAACTCCATGGGTTTTACTGGTGAATTAATGCTGTAGAAGATAATGGTGTTTCCTCTGAATGTCCACATTGGTCATATCTGGTGACCATGAAAAGACAAACTGCATTTTACACTAATTATTTCCACGTATTGATAGGATTATTGCACCAACAGGTACAGCAGATACCTTTGGTTGCCTGTAGCCATTTGGATCTTTATGGGTTAAGTCACGTTTGTATTTTAATACAGCCCAGTCTGAGCCTGTGTTGAAACTGGTGATTTGTATGCACCTGTCTATTACTACATAAAGCATTAAAATAGGAAAAAATAATAATGAAGTACAGTAACATAGGTCAAATAACAGTACACCACCTTGGAATGCACTTGAATTTAAAATACAGACTTCATGTACATTTCCTGCGTACTAATGCAGAATGTTTAGAGTGGACTTTGGGTAACTGGCTGGCCTCCAGAAACAGAGGAATGTGTGGGGGACTTTGGTAGAGTTGGAGTGAATTAGACACACTGGGCATTTTGTGACGGTTCCAGAATCCAGAATCCCTCATTTTCAGACCAACATTTGAAAGAAAAAACATAGGGCTAGAGCTCCACTGGCTTCTGCTGATGCTATGGTTAGATTCCTGCGTTCATGCCTACGGTCTTGCACAGACCTGTCCCACTGGGGGAAGTGTGGTTTGTAATCTCCTTGTTTAGGGGTTTAATGGATTTGTGGTAAGTTCAAACTGACTGTTGAGTAAAACCATAATAAGACGACAAAGCACCATTAATTACAGATACAAGAATGTTGTGTTTGTTAAGAGTTCCACTTGCAGAACACAAATCTTTCCATTTTTCTCACCTTATGAACAAAAGACATGTGGAAACACCTACAGTATACAAAAAAAAACTATGTAGTAGTGATGTTATGTTTCCATTGTGATTTTAGCTTCGCCGGTGCAAATACATGACAGACCACTCACTGAGGTCTTTGCAGAACTGTTTTTACTAGTTAGATGCAAGCAAAAACATGTTAATTTCAACTGACAACATATATTATACACAGATTTTTCTGCAGTAGCACAAACTTCACAGCGTGAAAACTGCTAAATGCCCCAATTATTTAAAACATCAGAATTAAGCATCATCTTCACACATTAGTATTAAGCCAGAATATTATATACACAACAGTTTTATAACTTAACGTAGACTTGAAATTTGCTAAATTTAAGAATAATTTTGACTGCCCAGTTCAAACAGTTCATAGTTAGTAATAGCACGTAAGTAAATTCACCTCTTTACCAACCAGAGCTGAATGTTTTAACAATTTTCTTGATGACATTTCCTGTATAATAATCCACATAATTCTCATTTTCACACACATCATAATTTATGTTCTACATTTCTGCCTGTAATCATCCTAATTCTGTATGAACAAGAAACATTTTGAGGGAATATGTTTTCGTATTCTTAATATCACTCAGTAATTATGCATTCAGTTACTTGTATCAAATAGAATATTGACCATAAAACAGACCATACTTTAATACATATAAATTAACTCAGTCACTCTCAATTGACCCATATGAATATTAAGCAATACAGAAAATAAATAGTTTTTTTTCCAAAAATAAATAGAAACTGTGATTCAATTATAAAAGTGCACAACCATTATTGTATGTAACCTACACTCAGAGGCGGAGCTGTCCAGAGGATACCGTTACTGTTTTCCTCTTACCACTGATATTTCTCTGTGATCTACCAGTGACTCTTCACCAGTGAGCCAACTATTGTTCACTTCCACAAACCAACATGTACTCGCTGTTAAGGTAATTATCCCAAACACCTGAGACTTTAGTTATTAAACATCAACAGTTTTTCATCCTATTACAAACATTCCAAACTTTCTGTTTACATAAGACGTACAACTCCAGCTTATATTAACACACTTCTAAACAGAGTGTGTGCCTTTCTCATTCTAGCACCAAATGTTCGAGCGGTAAAAAGGATAACCTGATAAGAACAATAAACACTGTTGCAGATAGAATAATATTTGTGAATTTGTAGGTCACACAGTGAAATGTGCTTTACATTAGCTTAGGATCTGTTAGTACAGATTAACCTGACTATCTTATAAGCATGTGACAATACCTTCTCCTCACAAAAAAACGACATATTAGTCATCCTTAGCACAATTGTTTTTGATGCCATTGGAGAGAACGCTCAGTTCAAGTCATACAACAGATTATACGATTCTTACAACACTTGATTTTGCATAAGGACGGAGTGAAAGGAACAGTGCTGACTAATACAAACACGTAAATGAATATGACGGGACATAAGAGGATTGCAGCCCGTCTAAGACGTAAATGGACTGGCTGTGTTCACTCATCAAGACAGCAGACACTGATTTTCAAAACAGCAAAGCAACCTCTAAGCCTCTGTAAAAGTGTTCAGACAAACAAGTGCAAACCCCCCCCGTCATAAGGTGATAAGAAATACAATCATTGGATGGAGACCTGAGGATCACAGTCCCTGAGTGGACGTCTGTTCTCACTGAGGTCCTCTTTGGTCTTCTGGATACAGGTGAAGATCTCCTTAAAGAGAGCCTTGTACTCTGGCTGCTGACCACCTTCTAAACCCACAATCAGATCACACACAGTAGCAGAGCTGGACAGGCGGCGGCGGGTCCGGCTGTTTGCCGAGGGGGTGCTGGACGTCTGAACGGCCTTATGGCTGAGATCGTCTTTCGATAGCTTACAACGTAGCAGAAGCTCATCATATTTCACCTGTATGTAAACACATTTTTTTCATGAAATTATTAATTGTTCTTTTTATTCTTGTGCATCATTCAGTACGTTTACACGCACTTAGAGATATTTGAATTATTGCCTTACTTTGACTAAAATCCAAGTTTTAAAAGACATGTATTCATCTTAGTTGGAGTATAATCAAATCGAACTGGAGTAACCAAGTCAGATAATTGAGGAAGTCAGCGTAACTTATCACATGACTCTGTGGCAACCACTGGTGCCATGTTTGAGTAGGGTAAAGTGGTGTATTCACCTGTGTAGAACTGTGCTGAAATGTGCTTGTCTTAAGATGTCCACAGTTACAAAATGAGTTCCCAGTATCAAGAACTGTGTTTCTGAACTGCCTCCAGAAACACCAACAAGATAAAGGTTAAAAAAAAATATATATATATTGTAGGGCTGCAAACATGTCCTTACAGGATGCCAGCAGATGTGTGGATAAATAACCCATCATAGAGGCCAAGAGTAGAATATCCTGATGTTTACAACTACCTTATCAACACACCACATAAGTACACATTTTCTTTTCTTTTCAGTTATTGATATCAGTTTGACATTGTTTTCACCAATTTCCCATTTTTAAAAAGTGTAAAAAATTATCTATAGGTCTCACAATGCAGTTTTAAATTTGCATGTCACGTGATTGATTGTTTAAGAACACACACTGAACTTTTACCCCCCTTTACCCATGGATGTATTATAATAGATCCACTCCAAAATAGCGGATGCAGTTACTATGCTGTAACGTCACACGGGCCAGGATGTCCGACTTTGTCAATCCGATTCTAATCGAATTTCTCTGTGTATGTAAACGCAACCCGACTTTAGCTCGACTATACCTGGCCTGGACACGCCCCCTTCCGGAAGTGACCAAACACACAGAACGACAACATACACATTACTGTAAAAATCAGAGTGTACAGTATGTATGAAATATACTGAGCTGCTGCAAGGTTGTCCATATATTCCCTTGGTGTTGTCCTACTATTACGTCTGCTTCAAATCTGCTGCTTTTGTTTAGCTATTGTTCTTCTATGGCACCAACTGGAAAAATGCTAATGTGAAAGGGTGTGTAGCACTACCTAGTGTCTGGGAGTCCAACGTACCTCACTCAGTAATTTTTAATTTCTTCTGTGCATGTAAACCCAGACTTCTGGGAAACTCCAGTTAAATCCTGAATTTGATTAATGCCAACAGCTCAACTTAGATGTGCATGTAAACATACTGACTGACCTGTATATGCAACACATTCAAGAAATAAAAGGACCACATTTGATGTACACACTATTAGGCTCTTAATCAGGCCTTATAAATGACCAACAGTGACCCTCTGTATTTATTTGATCCCTCCTTCTGAACAAGTCATTCACAAAAATACTTATTCCATTTAGTCAAACATACATTGTACCAGACAAGGTATTGATACGTCACCTGTAATGCGCTGTACTGTGCATCCACCTCATTGAGCAGGGAGATGCCCCTCTGTTTCACTGCCTCCGCTCGCCTTATACACATCTGCTCGTGGCCGCGGCGAATCTCATCTGTGCTTGTCAGAATGCTGTCGCTGTTACACCTCTGTCTGCTGGATTGTTTCAGCTCCTCATCATTTTCCACTTTTTCCTCTGTGTCACTTTGCTCTAGATTGGGCTTTTCCTCCGAGGTGAAAAATACTGTGTCGGGTAACAGCAGCTGTTCAGGTCTTTTGAAACTAGTGGGAAAAGAGGAGACGATAAGGTAGAGGCTTTTATGCAACTTAAAAGAACAGAAATGTATTAAAAGATGGTGCAGTTAATAAAGAAAAAAACAAAACAAAAACAGCTCTCACTTGTTGGCACGGTCTTGGTGCCACAGAAGACGCAGCTGTTCCACTTCAGTTTCCAGGTCCTTCTGCCGGGCCCGGCATCCTTCCAGCCGGGTCAGCTGCTGCTCCAGGAGTCTGTTCTCTCTCGCGGTCAGCTCACTCTCCCGTTCTGCAGCCTCCCTGTGGGTCCGCTCTAAGGCGATCTGGTTCTGAAGGGTCTGTATGGAGCGCTGCAGAGCTGTATGCTCCTCCTCTGGGTTTTCACATCTTCCTCGGTCACAGCAGAAGTCCTGAGTCAACCAAAGTCCTCCTACACGGTGGTCATCATGCCTGACCCAGGACATATGTGTTCAAAAATCACACTGAGAATTTAAGCAACACTTTCATAATTGACAACATTCATTTTCAGTTATTAGCCAACAACACATGGAGGGGGGGGGGTTAATGGAGATACTGTAAGGTTTATTTATTTATTTACTTAGAAAATGGAATCCAACATGAACAAAAACTGTAAATTCAATTTGGGGGGGGGGAAAGCCTGTCATTTCTGCCTAATGTTTTTATCATAAAGTATTTACCATATTAATTTTCAAAATACATGTATAAAACATGTTTAACTTATCTTTCATATGGCTGGTATTCATAGCCTCGACAACATTTTAAGATGATGTAGAACTGAAAAGGACCATTAACTTCAGCAGAATTGTTCTTATGATTTAGAGATAAAGTTCATTATGAAGTAAATTTAATAAAGGGTTCCAAAAAAAGTTTAGAAAACACCGATTCGCACTTAAAATAGTAATTTGGGCATTGAATATTAACAGGAAGTGTAAACTTGCCAGTGCACTGTAATAACTAAATGATCTCAAATTGTATTAAACAGTCTGATGCTACGATCTTTGTCAGAAACAACAACATGGGCCAGTGGCATTATTGACCGTATTAGTGAGCTATAGGTTACTGTGCTTTCTCATTATTTTGTGGTATGAAATACAGGAAGCAAAGACAACATGGGTGTGTCTTATTTCTGACAATAACAGAGGATTAAGTCCCTCCTCATTTGGATTATGTCTGATCTGAGTCTGGGTGACATGACTCATCTCCAGTTAGCCTGAGAGGAAAGGATCACTAGTAAACTGAGGGTAAGAGAAGGTCAGTAATACAGACAGTAGTTCTTACTGTTCAGATACTCGGCCCTTTGACTTAATTAAGTTTAAAGACACCCTGTTACCATGTTGCATGCAGATATGTTTTTGGTCATCTTTATTTCTCAAACTCTGATAGGAGCACACACTTCTCCTTAGATCTAAGTATATAGTTCCTCTGTCATGTTATGTGAGTGCATACATGCATTACCTGTCATGTTGCAAGTCATAGAGTTCTTTAAGACAGGACACGCTCTGTGCTCCGAGAGACCGGCGTTGCTCTGCCTGTTCTCTTCTGCTGCGCTCCACCTGGGCAGCCTTCAGCTCCTCCACCTGCGTCTGCAGGTTCTCCATGTGGGTTTGGAGGCCTTCGATGGTCTCGGTTAGACTGAAGGTGAAAATAAAGACAACAAATTTTACAGAGGTTTGCCAAAATGGGACTATTATCTTTACAACTCTCAGAGAGAATCATTTAGTGACACATAATTTCCAAGGGAAATTAAGTGATAAGTGGTAGACGGACCTGTGGATCTTGTGCTGGGCCAGGCGATTGTCTTGTACTAGTTTATGGTTGCCTTGCTCCAGGTCTCTGGCAGCCACGTCTAACTGTTCATACACTTTGGCGTGCTGGTCATTCATTTGACGCAGCAGTTCCAGTTGCTTGGATAGATACTACAGCACAACAGAGGGAAGAGAAGAACGTTTAGATTGGTGTACAGTATCTTCAGCAAAGGTGCAAAACTGACAGTCTTGATGTTACTCCTCTTACAACATGCATATATCACACCTTAAACTGCAAATTAATATGACCTTCTTTGAATGCGCTGACAATAAAATACTAGTCAGATCATATGTCACACCTTTTATCTTCATTTTTTTAATCCATGACGTAGGCTAAAGATAAAGGTTTTCCAGAAAAAAAAAACATTGTGGCAAGAGATGATGAAATGTATTTAGATACAAATTATGATTCTACTTTACAGCTTATTTTTGCAATATCTCATCATCTCCTTTGGACAGTAACAGAAGGCTTCATTTACTTAACACATTTAAATTACTATGCTGGGGATTTTGAAAAATAGTTGTTAAAATGTCACTAACCAAATTAGTCTTCCTATGTAGAAATCCTTGCAACCATTTATCAACTGCTTTTTAAAGTGGACACAAAGCAACATCAAAGTCCTGGTTCATACAACCAGGTGCAGCTTTGAGGCCATCATGAATGAGGTGGGTAACAACACAGACAGACACTCCATAAGGAGGAGGAGGGACAAAGAGACGCTGGGGATTAGCATATCACCCTCAATAATTCCCAAGGGAAGAAGGTGCTTTGCTGTAAACTAATTAAGGCTCTTGTATTTGTCGATCTGTTGAATGCCATATCCAGGAACAAACAGACCAGCTAAGCCTTCACAAACCAAAATGTAGTGACATTTGTCTATTATTTCAACACATACTTTACCAGACAAATTTAAAGACACAAGGTCTACCGTTTTTCACATTACGTGAAATGGTTTTTAACATTTTTACTGTGTTTTTATGGATAGTTTTGTCCATTATTTCAATAGACAAATTGACAACCTAATTCTTCACAATGATCCTAGTTGCTTGAACACTGTCCAAGGTAAAGGTAGGAGAAGACTGGTGAAAGACTTTCTATAATTGGATAAATAAACATCCTGCCAAGAAATGCACTGTGCCAAAAGCTCACTCAAATGTGAGACTGATCAGGATTGGGATTTACTAAATCCTGTTTAAAATTAGGAGAGAGGTACAAACTTTATCTCAATGAATAATTTGACACACTGGACTTTTCATTTATTTAAAAATGCTTCACTTACAATAACTGTACCAAACTCTGATGCATTTCAAAGAAATAATAAACTAGCTATATGGTGAAAAGACAAGTTTATGATGATAAGTTCCTGTTACAAATCAATATACCGCATATTTTACACAGTGATAATCAGTGAAGGATAGCGCTGAGGATTTAAGAGCTCTCTAAATCACCTCTATCTCCTGTAACTGCTCCTGGTTGGTGGAATACATCTGCTGTAGAGCCTGCTCAAGCTCATGGTTCCTGTCAAGGAGGGTTTTCCCCAGCTCCGCTGCCAAACGGAGGTCTGTCAAAGTAGGAAAACATGTAAACACATCCTACAAGGGCTTCAATGACCAAACACAGGCAAGTCAGAGAGTTAAATTCATGTTAAGGGGATAAACATAGACTGGCATTAAGACAGCCCTGACACACAGCATTGTCTCAGAATGTTGTGAATGTGGCACGGGTAAACCACAGAGGAATCTACTGCATGCTTCAGGATATCCTTGTGACCCTTTCCTCATTCAGTTTTATTCTCTTGCTGTCTAACAACTCTATTCACTCATCATTAGAAAGTGAGGTAAGCCAGAAAAGGGACCGCATTTTGACATGCACAGAAAAGCAGTCATAAGGATATTTAACAAAAATATGCTCACAAGCCTCCAAATAACCTTTGGCCCCACCCTGAAGCACTCAGACAGCAGTAGAGATGAGGGCTCTGTGAACTGATACAAATCTGTGGTGAAAATACCTCAGATTATCTCCATAAGTAACTGGAGAAATAGCAGATCTGCTACAGAACAAGTTTTATCAAACTGTTCAGGGACAAAGAAAGTTACAGGAGTGAGCTGAGCTATCCTGAGATTTTCTCCTAACTATATTCACTTACTGTTATACTATTTTACACTTTCTAAAACATGCCAGGCAGTGTATTCATTAACACACTGCAATACACAACAGCTCAATCCAGGAACTTACAAAACAATGTTCTTGTGACTATTCTACTAATGTGCAGAATTACTGGAACATCCTGCCCAAGCAAAATATACTTCTGTTTATTCCTAGTTGTATTGTTCTGTATTGTTGCAAATTAAGATTGTCTAAGCAAAACAATTGTACTGGTAAGGGAACTTTGTCTTGGGATAAAGTACAAAACAGCTGGAAACAGCATAAGGAGTACACAGAAAAATGCATGCAAAAATAAAAACAAGCACTCTACACCATAAATGCAATTAAAAAAAGATTGTAATAAATACATTAAATACTAATAAACACCAAAACGTCCTTAAGACGCTTGGAATTAATGATTATTTAAGTCTATTGAATCTATTATTAGGTTGACAAATTGCCTTCATAAATGACTCTTTTGTTTGGACCTACAGTCAGTTGAATAAATCCGAAACAATCAACATAAGGCCAGTGACAGCCAGGGGAAATCTTAGCCACAAAGCTCTGAATATATTTCAACTTTTACCCCATGACTGAATGTGACTGTGTTATGAGAGCAGGAGATAGAAAAGAATGAGTCTATATCTGTGAGCGATGAACTTCCCCTTGTATTCACTGTTATTCATTACTGAGTTTACGCCTGGTATGGATTATTTCACTAAAATAAACTGTCATGTCAGTGTTGGGCAGAGGTGACAGAACAAGACCTCGGATCTCACCGTGTTCCAGGTCCTGCGGGTGGTACCAAGGCTCCCCATCTTTGTCAAACTCTTCCTCCAAAATCATATCCGTTAACATTTTAAATCCACGGAGCAAGTGGGGACTCCACCTAACGGAAACCCGAGAAGCAGGTGTGTATTTCCCCTGTAGTTCTGCAGTTGTCTACTCTCCCCTTCGCTTAGTAGGCGGTGTGAACTCCTACATCCTCCCGGTGAGTCTGAGCCGTTAAGTCTGTTGTCTACGGCAACGTGGCAAATCTAATACTCTCCAACATCCGGTAGGTGGCACAGACACTGTTTAACTAAATATATTTTCCAACAAACGAACAGTATCAACTTTATTTTTTTAAATGAATACTTACTTTTGTGACTTACTACCATAGGTATAAGTATCACAAACATTTAAATATATATTTAAAAGTTTGTTGTCGTAACTTCCTGCTGCTGTTGACAGGCGTTCTCATTGACAAATCACAGAGCAGTTTGTAGAACCATGATACGCTTCTGACCAATCACGTGTTTGTTTTGGAACTTAACGACCCGCCCCGTTTGGAAAGCACGGAAAACAAGTTTAATAGGAAGGATGTAGGTACGTGTTTTGAGTTATTGTGCCATATGTTCAGCAAACTCTGTCAGTTTAGTCACTAGTAACGTCCTGATTTGTGCAACATTTAAGAAAATGAGAGAGCTGGGTTGAAAAATCGACTTTTATTTTTACTCCGGGTAAGAATCCATTCATCCTTTCTTGCTAATATATCAGCGATGCTAAACACCAACAGTATAAAGTGTTAAAGTCTCCAGAAGGACGCAGTTTCTTGTGTTCGACTGGTTCTACTGGTTCGACCTACTCGTTTTCTCAGTGACAGGAGCTGCAAAGGGTTCGGAGGTGAAACCTGGTCCAGGTGTCCGACCCGGAAGAATGAACGTCGTTAGGCACCTGATAAATTTGGGGGTTAATCCAACAGCATTAGCATTTGCTATGACCACTCTGGGGGCTGCTATGATCAACAACATATTCAGCTTCTACTATGTCAAACTTTTCCTCAATAAGTACAAGATATCAGAGGCAGCATTTCACCAATCGCAAGTGAGTATTTAATTCTTACATTTTGCAGGTCTCATTCAAAGGTATGTCAGTGTCTGTTGAAACTATAGTCTAGTCAATAATAACAGTATTCCTTGTGTTGGTGTGGTGTATTCACAGGTGGTGTACATGGTGTGGAATGCCATCAATGATCCTCTGTTTGGCTACCTCCAAGATAACTCCAAAGTGCCTTGCTGCTCTCAGCGGCGTCTCTCCATCCTGTATGGTGCTCCCCTCTATTCTCTTGTTTTTCTTATACCTTGGTTCCCATGGCGGTCCTACTATTCTGGTGACTGGATGAGCGGTTTGCATCTGATGGTGGCACTATGCGCCTTCGATGGCATGCTGACTTTTGTGTTGCTCGCGCAATGTGCCTTATTTGCTGAAATTTCCAGTCATCATCAAAGTCGACTAAGACTTATAAAGTACAACCAGGTAACAACATCATACTGATAAGATTTGCATTTTGGGTATTGAAAAACAGTGCTACACATCACCAAACACTTGATACTTGATACCAGTCTGTTTTTTTTTTTTAATTTGGTACCCAACCCTTTACTGTTTGCCAACATTGTCTATCCTTTTTTCCCCTCTTCATTTTATTTTCCCAGGTTGCTGCTTTGATTGGCTCCTCCAGCGTCCTCATCTGTGGTGTGCTGTCCAAAAACATGGAAGATTTTGCATCCTTTCAAGTCTTCTCAGTGCTTATAGCTATCCTCAGCTGTTGCTGCATGTTATATACAGGTTTCTACAGCGAGAGCCGCTTTGATAATAAACTATCTGAAACAGATACACAAGAGTCTGTTAACCCAACTTCCCATCAATCAGCAGTTTCCTTCTCCTTGTTAAAAACCCTGACATGGCAAATCCTGACTAACAGGGACTTCCAGCTGTTTGTGCTCATGAACTTTTTCCAGGTTTTCATGTTGGCTTTCTTTAACAATTTTACTATGATATTTGCCGAGCACCTTATTCCCCCAGACACACTGCCATCACTGGCCAAGAGCATCATGTATGGAGCTGGATTTATCTGCCCACAGGTAACATGTCATCACCAGAAAGCTCTATCAAAAAAGTCACAACTATGTGTAGACATAGTCTTTGTTTGCATGCAATGTAGCCATTAGCATAATGTTGCAGTTTTACTTGTTTTGGTCCATTAGCCATAAGCTGCACTTAAAGCTGCAGTGGGTAACGTTTATAAAATTATCTTTTTGTCATATTATGTAAAACTGACACTATGTCCCCACAGCTGTACATGACATATGTAACCTGTAAAAAACCTGGC
>JAPTYR010000030.1:24413845-24427553 GCA_029814505.1 Siphamia roseigaster | reverse complement strand
GTGTGTGTGTGTATGTGTGTGTGTGTGTGTTTATATATATATATATATATATATATATATATATATATGTATATAATTACATAGGTGGTGCTGAAGGGC
Organism: Siphamia roseigaster; assembly: GCA_029814505.1. NCBI lineage: Eukaryota > Metazoa > Chordata > Actinopteri > Kurtiformes > Apogonidae > Siphamia > Siphamia roseigaster. Next base: position 24,427,454 of record JAPTYR010000030.1, on the reverse strand, counting down.
ACATTTTGGCAGACCTGGCGTGCATGCAAAATTTGGTGAGTTTTTTTAGCATGTTTAAGGGGTCAAATTCCAGTTCAAAGTGTCACAGAAAAAAACAAATAATAATCATCATAATAATAGAAAAATGAATGGAAAAACAATTCGGACTTGCTGACCTGCCAGGACGGCTCAGTCCCTAAAAAAATAAAAACACGCATGCACGCACACACACACACACACACACACGCACACACATACAAGGCAGGCAAGTTATTAAAAAATATATTTCAAGAAAGTATTAAAAAAAATTATAGTTTGTTAAGAGAATGATCTTATTCTAAGGTAAGAGTTGGAAACCATTAGAAATGCAAAAAAAAAAAGTGCACTGTTGAAATGCATTATTTCCATATGGAATGTGATCCACATTAGTTTGATCTTCTTTTATGTTGTTAGATGGGGCCATGAAGAGGGGCTGAGGGCCACATGCAGCCCAGGAGCCACAGGTTGCCCCCCCACGTCTTAAGAAAATCCATCTTTACATTCATTACATCTTCACCTGGCTTCATTTAACCCCTACAGTCTTCCAAATAAATGTTTACTCTAACTTTCAGCTTTCCACTATGACTCAAATCACCACATATATAATATTATCATCTGTGTTTTTAATGGAAGTCATGTAGTTTATACAAAGTGAACAAAATCTACATGATAATACTCAAGTGATTTGATTTTTGTGATTTATTCCGAATATGCAATAATATTTGACATATGCGACAAAGCAAGACACGAGTAATAATATAAATATCAACATGACAATTTTAGAAGAACAGCACAATAGTTAAATTTTACTTCTCCAAAAAAGGGTGGGAAGAAGTAAAGGAAAATAACTAAAAATAATAACAAAACCAAAAATTGAACAAATATTGAATTGAATATAATGTAAAAAATATTCAACAAAATGGAGAATATAATCAAGAATATTAGATTAAAAAAATGAATGAACACAAAAATTAATAAAACTTCTATTTAAAATAAACAAGTTTTGCCATAAATTGTTTGTTCCATTGTGAATAATTACAAAATGAAGAAGAAAATAAATACAATACCCATGTAAATTTAGCAGATTTACTGTTAGTCTTAATTACCTATAATTTTACTGTCCATATTCACAGTGCAGTGATTGAAAAGGAACAGTAAAATGAGGGCAGTTTAAATAGTTTCATATATATTTATGACAATATGATCAGTTTATTTGTCTCATTTCAACCTTTATTCGACTTCAAGAAGAGCAGAACTTCAACAAACCCCCTCCAAACTCCACACATTAACCCATAAAGACCCAAACAGCCACTGGCAACACAAACCATCTACTGATCTAAGGTGTTTAATACCTGTGGAACCACTAATTTGATCAGTACATGTAAATAATTGGTGTAAAATACAGTTCTTCATCTTTTCATGGTCATCAGATAGGACCCATAGGATCAGAGGCTCCATAGTTACCATGGAAACAGCGTCATCTTCTATAACATCGATTCACGAGTAAATCCCATGGAGTTGGATCAATGACAGTGGATAGAAACACTTGTTTCAGTCAAAGTCAAAGTTCTTTTTTTGCCATTTGTGCTTAAAACACATTGGAATTCTTATGCAGGCCCTCTAAGTCAAGGAGTTTAAAATAACACAAAACAGACAAATATTAGACATATAACAATGTATGACAAGCAGAACACTAAACAGACATTAAACAGTCATTGCTACTACTTGTACTACCACAGGGTCAAAGAGGTTTAAGTGCCACAGTGCAGTGTATCATGAAAGGGAATATGTATACCATGAGTGTATCGCCGAGTTGTTGCACATTTAGGATATTGCACATTGTCCCACTAAATTATTGCACAGAGTAGGTGTTGCATATGGTCCCATATGTAATATAGCACAGGTTATTGCACATAGTCCCATTAGAAGTATAGTACAGAGTATTGCACATTATCCCATTGGTAATATTGCACTAGATTATTGCACCCATAGCATGTAAATAAATATAAATATGTCAAGTATTGCACATTGCCCTTGTAATATTGCACAGGTTATTGCACATAGTCCCATTAATAGCATTGCACAGAATATTGCACATTATCCCATTTGTAGTATTGCACTGATAAAGTATTGCACATTGTCCCATAGCATATAAAATATAAATAAATATAAATATGTAAAATATCTTGCACTTTGTCCATATTGCACAGTCCCATAATGCACGCTTCTTAGTGTCTATAATGTCCTTATAAGTCAATACCTAATTCCATTAGGAAAGATGACAAAAGTGTGTAATATGATGAAATATGTTTGATCAACAAAAATAAATAGGGATCACAAGGAGAAGCAAAGTCGGTAATGGTATTAGTACTATTATATCTCTTCCCATCCCTAGCTACTGTAGAAATGTAGTTGTTTGTGCATAAATGAAGGGTTTTAATCACACAGAGCAGTTTGTCAGACCAACACATTTAAGTAACAGATGATCATTTACATTCCCTTCAGACTCTTTAAAGTATCAGAATATTCACATGACATAAGATGACCAGCTGCAGTGAGATTGTTGTCCTTCCTGTGTCAGATCTCCGTGGAGGCCTGATGTTGGTGCTTTCTGTCGTGGGGCTGCTCTTCTCTCAGGCTCTCGCCATGCTCAGTGCGTTCTTCGCCAGTGAAGTCATGCCAACTGTAGTCAGGTCAGTGTTTCTCATCTCAGCATAACTGTATCCTTCTCCTTCACACTGAGTTTTGTTCTGCACATTCACACAAATACAGATCCACATGCAGAGCTTTTAAGTACAGATTTGTTTGTTTGGATATGAGGACTAACATTTCCTGTGCTGTTGATGTACTTTTTTAAAAATTTTATTTTCCATTTAACCTTTGAAAATTACTCATTAAGATTAAAAAGCCCCTGTAAGAGTGTCCAGGCTAAGACACAGGCAGCAGAAAGATACAGAAGACTGAGAGTTCAGTCGTACAGCCACAATGTAAAATGTATAAAAAACACCAAAATAAAACACAGTACTAAAAACTAGTGATCCACTGATATGGATTTGTTGAGGCAGATACCTGTACTAATTTTAACTGATATAGGCTGCCACTGTTTCTAAGCCAATATTTGGAGCTGATACTGATATTCTTTTTCCTGTCAAATGATAACAAATCAAAATCTTCTTTACTTACAATTAGGAAATTTAAGAAACATGTGACAGTTAATGTAATATGACTATACCAAAAAATAGATTCCCCCATATGGACAGCAGTATTGCCAAAAACATGGAGGTGCAGTGAACCGTGACCCTCAGTAAATCATGTCACGAAAAAAGATCATATTGGCCAATGCAATAAACAAATACAAGAAAAAAAGGTAAATATTGCCCCAATATATCGGTCTATCATTACTAAAAACATGCATATAAAACACTGCCAATAATTTAAAATGTACCAAAAGGTATAATCAGCAATATTCCTAAAAAACAAAGCGGTACCTCATTTTATTCAATCAGAAAAACATTTAAATCCATTTTCATTCTTTTCTTATTCATTAATATTTATGCTTAAGTTATGCCCAGAAACTTAGGACAGAGATCAACAGCTGATAGACTGTCCACAAAAAGGGACATCAGTGTCTCCACCTGCTCAGAAAAGTCAAAACTTTTACTATTGGCACAGACATTTTAACCCTCCTTTACAAGTCAGTCCTGGAATCCGACCTCAGCTAGAACATTTCAACATGGTTCCAATTCTTTTCCGCCAAACACAAAACAAAACTATTCCAAATAATAAATCAGACCAGTAGAATGACTGACAGCCCAACGGCCTCTGTGTGAACTCTACAAGCCCCTCCCACCTCCTCCACCACATCCATCAGGCAGATTCTACCGAACCTCACTGGCCAGGAAAAAAGATTACAAAAATTCTTTCATCCCTTCTTTAATAGCTGCGCTTAACAAGACCAAATAGACTCTTTATTTTCTTGAATCTGTTATAGAGTGTTTTTGAATGTGATGGGCTGTTTTTAATGCCCGAGTTTGTTTTGTTTTATTCTGTCTGACAACCATGACAAAATTTCTGTTTTTACTTTGAACAGCCAATGAAGTTATCTATCAATTTAACTCTATTTTTTAAAGGTCAAGGTTTATTTATATAGGACATGTAAAAACAGACACTACTGTCCCAAAGTGCTGTACATAATCATGAAACAGGATGGGAGTAAAGGGCAATAGAATAAAACAATACTGGCACATAGTTCTGGCATTAAAAATCTTAAAACAATTCATGAAAATAGTAAAGAGAATAATTAGTTCAGCCGCGAAGCGGAATCAACTATTGGAATGAGTACGTATCTTTGTCTGTGTGTGTGTGTGTGTGTGTGTGTGTCTCTCTGTCTGTCTGTGTGTGCGCAGCCCGGCGCAGCCCAAGTTTTTGGGAGGCAGAACGAAGGCAAAATGCACACGGCAGCTCAACTTGCGCATCCTACCGGTTGCTCTTGTTAGTGGTTGTGGATATGGTGTCCATCACTATATGCTGCTACCAATCGTCCTTCTGTGTCTGTCCACAGACACTCACACCTGCTGCTTTTTATATATAAATCTATTCTTCAGCTGCTTCCCTCCTACTTAACCACCTATTTGATCAGGTGAAGTATCAATCATGGTCTGCATTCACAGGATTTTATTAAATTGTTTGTTCCCAGAGTCAGGACAGAACTGGGGAAGACAGCTTTTAAATATGCCGCCCCCTCTACATGGAATAGTCTGCAAACAAAGTTGAGACTAACAGAACTGATGACGGTGAATTTAAGACTGTTAAAGGACGGGGAAAGGGTTGCTCTCGGCATTGTCACTGTTTTATATCTTGACTGGTTCTTAGTTTGCTCTGAACTGCTTGGTTTTAATGTATTGATGTTTGAATGTAATTGTTGTTTTATCATGTCACACTGTATGCTGCTGCCATGCCAGGTCCCTCTTCAAATCTCAATTAGATAGACAGACAGACAGACGTTGATGCATATATCCGTGTTCGCCTGGTAAATCTGGTACATCTTTGGATCCAGCGTCATTGCCTTCTCCACAGCAAATATTGTATCATAGCTTGGCGTTGATAGATAATTATTTCTATGAGCACAAATGCTCGCTGCTGGTGGAAAACGTGATCCATGATTGTTATTTTCCTTGCTGCGACATCCGCTTTTGCACGGCCTTGTTTTGTTGGCAAATCAACACCTTCTGTTGATGACGCATCATGGGCTCGCTTAAATGGTGTGAACACGGGCCGTTCACCAGTAAGCACCTTGGTTCTCAGTGTAACTGGTGTGGGAAGTGGCACCGTTCTAGCCGGCCTGAAAACCACTTCTGATAAGGGGACTGAGAAGTGTTCATTTTCTTTAAGTAAAATGTAAATTTCCCGAGTGAGTAAAAATAATTTACATTCAGCTGCTTGAAGTGGTGGTTTTTAAACATACCTTGGATATGTTGACAAATTTATGGTGTGTTAACGGTGAGGAATCCCTGTTATCTCTAACTTGTAATTACATGTGGGATGGCTTTTCCCACTCACTGGGCTGTACTTGTGGTTTAAACAATGACATGAACGGAGCATTAACCTCATGTTACCTCAGCAGCTTCTTGTAGCTGCTTCTGTAAAAAAAAAAGCTCCCTCTTTTTAAAATCCCTCAAAGCCATCAGAAAGTAAAATAATCATGTCCCTGGCCATCCTAGAGGATATTGCATGACCAAGCATTACCAGTCCAAGGGTGTTTTCCCCGTCCTCATTAGTTTTCTATTTTTGTTCGAGAAAATGGCTTAAAACAAATTACTTCAACAAAATTTGTATAGGAATGATTCTGTCTTCGGTTTTGTCCATACAAATAGTTGATCGCTGTGACCTTGACCATGATAAGTAGTTTTCATTGTATTTTTCAGTTTGAAGTTAAGGATACTAAAGATTTGGGGCCATTTGTAAACACAATAACAGTAACAAAGTGCTTTCTTTCTCTTACTGATGCTTGTGAGACTGGGGTGGCTGGTGGCTGCTCCACTGGGGTCTTTGGGACTGGGACGGGGACAAAGGCAGGAACTGGATCAGAGGCTGGCACCAAGTTGGCTAACCGGGTGAAGGGAGACACTGGACGCCACTCTGTTAGGTTTATGGCCGGGAGATAGGCAAGCAGAGCAGCAGTGGACGGACCCCAAAACCATAAAGCTGTGAAAAGGATGGACAAAGCTGGTTAAACCCCAGCTGGTGCATAACCTCTGTTCATAGCAAAGGAAATGCATTTACCAATCTAATAAAAACCAAATCTAATTTACCACAAAATTTTGTAATTTGTATGTATAGTTAGTGAAAAACTGCTGCAGTAAAAACAGACATTGTACATTTTCATCTTTACTTCACAGTGATATATGATAGAAAAATCTAACCTTAAGGTAAATTAAAGAAAGAAAGGAAGGCAACATAGATGCAGTTGTGTTTCACTGATCTCTAAGATGAAGCTGCTGAACCACAGAGACGTGTAGCTCACTGGAGGCCCAGAAAGCATGACCTGAATTTGGTACCAGATTTGCAGCATACTCATGGGATGTGCGCTGGATAGGACAGCTAGAGTTTTTCCTCTACATACATAGAAATGGGTTACACCTGTGGTGCAACTCTTTTTTAAACTCACCTAGGAGGAGTAAAAGGAGTAAAAGAAGCAGCAGGAGCTTCCAGAGTTTGGGAAGGCATCTGTAAAGAAGTCATATACTGGTAAGATAAACAGCTTCGAGGAATCAATTTTTGAAAAAAAAAAAAAAAAAAAAAAAAAGTAAAGAAAACCAATGAAAACACAACATGTCACTCTTCCTAACCATAAATCCAATAAATTGTACCTCAAAGGGCTGTATTTAAGGCGTCAGATAAAGAATTTAATAACATTTGCTATGCTTCCTGTGAAATATGACCATACGAAATCGAATATGAGTTCAAAGTGGAAATAAGGGCTGGATCTTACCTTGTCAAAAAGAAGACATTGACGAGAGACATGAGAGACACAAGTCTGTACCATCCAGTCGTAAGTAACCACAGAAGCCCTCTTCCTGCTTTTACTGTGCAAGTCAAGAGTGAAAACAGGTTAACCCAATGTTAGTTAGCAATTAAAGATGGATCATTTTCTAAAAAGGATGAAGGTAACGAGCATCACCAACCTGGAGCTGTTACAAACATCCAGAGCAGCAGTGAGACTAGTCTCTGTGCTCCTGCCCCTACTCCTGAACCCACCGCTTTGCCTGCTCTCACCACACAGTAACCTGGCTGAAGGAGGCAGTAACCTGAACACACAGAAAACCAAAAAAAATAAATGAATCGCAGCACAAACGCACATCTGAACAAGCTCAGTTATACACACTTCAGCACTTGAAACATCCCATCCCATAATAAAAGAGTTGCTGGTTAACCTGTGTAAGCTAGGAGGCTCCACAGTGCCCCCGCCAGACGCCGAGGCCTGGAGGACTGTGTTAGGAGGACGGTGTGTGTCTCAGAATACTGCTTTCCTTTACAGTCATCACCTGTTTAATGCCAAAAGGATGAGAGGCAGCAAGGAAAAAAGAAAACAAAAACAAATAAAGGCAGAAAAATGGTTTGAGCAACACAAATAACTAATGTAAAAAAAAAAAAAAACCCAAAAGGGATAAAACTAAAACAAATGCAGTCAATTAAAAACAAAATGGGCCCTTTGAACACATCTGAACATCTGTTAGATGAGCAATGACAACACTCAAAGCTTGACAAAGCGATGACAAAAATATCAAACCCCCACTGAGTGACACACATTAACTGTTTTTATGGTTTAATGACACTGTTTAATAGCTTCATTATTCAAATGAATTACTGGCTTTGAAGAGAGGATAGATAATTGGGCTGAAAATCTACTAACACGGGGTTGAAAGTGTGAATAATATAAAAATGACTATAATACACTTACAAATGCAGCTTGTTAATGTTTATGCATTTGAAGTATTCACAAAGATTTCTGAAAAAGGCTTGGGATACAGACTCGAGTGAAAGTGAAGCGTCAGCAATTCATAATGGTCAACAGGCCGCTGACCAGCTAAAATACTTCACATGACCTCAGTTCACTGACGGCAACACAGGCCAGGCATATAATTAACTCTGTCAATCAACGTTACCACAAGGAAACCTAACAAGAATTGAGAGGAAGAAACAAGATTTGTGTTTGTGTGAGGCTTGTGTGTTTGTCTGCTTACACAGCGAACCATTTAGATTAAGACGTGATGCATCTTCAGTCACCAGATCCTTCACATTCATGCTTCCACAGAAACTTGAGTGAGCTGCAACATACATACAACACATTTTATTTACATAACAGAAGCATGTTGCGTGGGAAAATTCTGATGATGGTGAATGATAGATGAGGATTCCATATTCCACAAAGGAAAGAGAGTGAAAGCACAGTCATTAAGAAATCAGTTAGTTGAGAGAATACAATGACAACTGCCATAAAAAAGAAGTTTCAACATATGAAATCAGTTTTTGTACCTAGAAAAATCAAAATAACTTAATTCAGCGTATGTATACAAGAAACTAAAGCCTCAGAAGGAATTCAAGCACACAAAAACTATGACAACCTCACGGGAACTAAAAGACTCCAATAAAGACTAGAACTTAAGCAATGAGAAAATGTTATTTTATGGGGCGTCGCAGTTTTCATTTCACCTCAAGTTTACTTCCTTGTTTAGAAGACGAAAGCAACAGTTTAAAGTGAATGCTGGATGAAAGAAAGAGAGATGATGAAGATGGAAGAGATCCTTCAAAGTCAACTCCACTTTGAAACACGCATTTATTGAAATCAGAGGCTCCTTTTTTCTTCAATTCAGTTGAATGAGCTTGGATTAGAAGAGAACATGACAAAGATTTATGAAAAGAGAAGTGGCGGAGAGGTCTGCAAAATCTGGAGCTGTGACAGTTGTAGTAACAGCAGGTACCTTGTCCTTCATAGCCATTGGCTCTGTAGCCCATCATCCTGTGGAGAGTGCTCTGCTTAAACAGCCATAGTTGGGACAAACTGGAAGTCAGCAACTGCCTCATGGACTCCGAGAATGACGCAAGGACACCTGGTGACAAACCCGCCCCGCACACTCACTGTTAGTCAAAATGTACACTGGAGTCACAGCAAGAGATACAAAAAAAAAAGGTACTCAGAAAAATGGGTAGGACGATGAGTGGGAAGGTAAGTAAATGTCAGAAAAAGAGGAAAATGACAGAAAGTAGCCAGAGCCTGGTACGAAATACACCATGACTCAGCTAGAAACAAAGAGTGATGACGAGAAAGCTGCTTTAAATATCAACTGGAGAAAAGACTGAAGATGAGCTGCAAGAAAGATGAGCCTAAAATCCTCTATAAGTCTTGAAGTCTTAGTGACTGCCACCATGACAGGCAGAAGAGACAAAGAGAATGACGAGTAATGGATGGAGATCATGAAGATCTGTTATGTACCTTTTCCTGGTGGGCTTTTGGCCTTTGAGCCCAGCCAGGCCACATTGTTGATGAGCAGGGTAACTAAGGACACTATGGGCGCCAGGGCTCGTTTGCTGTAGCGCATACATGTGTTAGAAACAGACACCAGCACACCTGGAGAGAGACACCGCTATGTTTATATTCTCATTATCACAAAACATTAAAGTGGAGATGCAGGCCCTTCACTGTCACATCTATTTCATTTCAGTGTGGAGATGGACAAATGTGGGACGTAAAGCAGCCTGCTTTTGCACGGTTCAGTATCTCACCTGTCTTGTTCCTTCGACTCCTGTCTCTGGAGTATATACTGGTGAAAGGTGAGGATGAGGAGGAAAGGATGTCGGCGGAAGCTTCGGCAGCCTTCAAAGATGATGATGAAGACAATGAAGATGATGCAGCAGTGCGTGTGGTGAGCGACTCCGTCCGTTGAGTGTGTAGAGCGCAATCTTTACAGACGTAGCCATTGGCGAATGTGGCATGGGATTTTGATGAAGTGGCATTGCAACCGCCATTGACACTTGATGAACTGTGATCTGCACTGGAGCTTGTTCCTGAGGGGAAAACATATGAACAAGTCTTCAATCAAGTATGCATTTACTATAAATTGTTAAATACAGTTGATTTGTGACATTGTTGTGTCTAATTTTCACTTAGCATCAAAATGTTGATTATGGTCAAGTTTATGACTGTATGAGTAATTCAAGCTTTAGTGGAAAATAAGAACCACAATTTCAAAAGCAATATTCAGGAATTTATAGCCTAGAACAATAAAACTTACAAGCACATTGGTTAAAATGTTCACTGTGATATAACCTTAAGAAACAACATTAATCAAAACTAACCATAACAAAAAAAAAATTAAAAAAAACATCAAAGTAGATTAAAAAAAAGCAGATTCTTCACTATTGACAGAAAAGAATACTAAAAAACTGTGCTAAATGGATAATTTTAGTACTGACCCCAGTGTCCATCCACAGTGGTAGTGGTGGTAGTTGTGGTTGTAGTGATGTTGCGCTGTCTCAGTTGAGACTGGTCCATAATGGAGGTGAAGGTGTGAAGAGAAGCATCGGATGCAGCATTGCTTTCCTGAATAATCCTGCTGCTTCTGCTGCTGCGGCTGCTGCTGGTGTTGTGTATTGGGGTACTAACAGCTGAGAAGGAGAGGTTTACCCTTGGTGTAGCGACTTGGCTTAAGGATAAAGACAGGGAGCTTGACTGCTGCTTTCTGCTCCGTGCCGTTCTGGGACAGGAAACAAATGTAAGTATACGTTTTGTTGTGTGCAATTGGTTTAACATTCAGACGAACACAGAATTAGCAAATACGAATTCAGCACTTTAAGCAAGCTTGCTTATGATGAAAATGTACATCCACGGATGGTCTTACCGCGTTTCTTTCCTGGTGCTGCTGGTGTAGCTGCTATTGCTGTGGCTTTGGCTAAGGGAGTAATCAGCCAGGTTCTCGTTGCCAAGGTGACTGGCACGGTTCTGCAGACGCAAGCTCCTCCGTGACATCCTTGGCGACTCGTACACGGGAGCAATCTTGTGCTCCTTCTCAAACTCTAATGCTGCCGTTGAATAGCTGGAGCTGAGAGAGACAAGAGGGAGGAAAGAGTTAATCACAGGGAGGGATGTTCCTCACGTCTGCTGAACTGAAATGAACTTAACAACAATAAACTTCACCAGAGAAGGCTTTGAGCAGCATTAAACCTCAAATAAGTCCTGTGTTATTCCTGAGATCTGCATCGGCTCTAAAAAGTCAACTTCCAAGAGGTTGTTTTCCCCCCCTCTAAACAAAAGCAAACTAAGCAGACGGACGGACAGTTCGCTTGGAGGAAACACCAACCATGACACTGTTTGTTCCCTGTTATTGGCAATGGGCTTGACAGGAAGTGACTCACTTACAAGGGGGGGACATAAAAGACAAAATAATAGGCACATTGTTTGAAAGTAACTGGCAAAAAACAGCCAGAAAAATAAGCTCCAAGCAGGCATGTAGTCTGGATGACAGAAAATAATTCTACTCCACTCACTGCAATTCGAAGTAAGTGGAAACACATCCATGAACGTTGTAAATTTAGAGTTGGCCATGTGTTATGCAGCAGTGACTCACTTTGCCACACCCACCTGGCAGAGAGCAAGGCAAACATCCAGCCGTGACTAACGGAGCAGAGATTGCAAAATTCACTGAAATCATGAAGTACTTCCAGAATGCCCTGTATAATCAGTCAGTCTCCTTTGAATTCTGTTTTGTTTACCCATTTTTGCATTTATCTTTGCCCATAATGATTTATCGGATCAGGTTAGAATGTCCTGAGCATGCTGCATTTTGTTTGCAAGCTGGGCACGCTCCTTATCATGTGGCTAAACTAGGTCAGGCAGACGCTAACTCTCCAGAAATGCAGGGTAGGGCAAAATGCTTTATCTGTCACTGGAGCACAGAGAATAAACTTCCTGTTAGACACTTGTAAAGGAGTGGCCTTCACTATGTAAACAGGAGCTGTTTGCTCTATGTTAGGAGCATACAGTCCCTGTCGGTGCCCTGTGCACTGTAGGGACTGAATAAAGTCGAGCTGTGGACACATCTTCGTCTGGAAAATCTTCAAGGAAACTCAGGACAAAATGTAGAACAAGTAATATACGTACACGTATGTACTTATGAACCGTGCTTGGTGCTCTCTGGTCCATGCTCTGACTAAATCAGTGAGGATTACCTGCTCACACAGAGAGCCAATTATGTGCTTTTTTTTTGCGTCTCTGCCTCTTGCTTCAAATGGCTCATCTCTGAACACATGACCAGGGCAACACCTTAGCCTCAATATCGTGTTCGTGTGAGTGTAAGAACAGGAAGTAAAAGTACTCGATACTACTAATGCATGATTCATATTCTTAAACATCATCTTTATTCACAGATTCATGTGAAATTTGTGAGCAAGCTGATGAATAAATCAAATAATGACAGCACAATTCAATAATATATAAACACTCCATTCACACAGAACTAGAAGAATTATAAATCCATGTAATAGTGAATTATTAATTAAATGTCGGTGTTGATGTAAGGAATTACGGGGAATGTGGAAAAAATGAAACAGTGAAGTAAAATAATGATGGCGTTATGATAAAATGTTTAATATTATATCTGATAATATCATGTCTATAAAAGGGGCAGAGAGCTTGGCTCAAAAAATAAAGTCAATGCAGTATATCACTAATAGCTGCTGGGGGTGGCTCCATTTGGCATTTCCGCTACACTGAGCTTAATTCTAAGTCAATTTTTTTTTTTTACTTTACCCAGGACTATTTCCTATCTGATCAGTTTTATTTAAGACCTCTAATGAGTGGTCCACCTTTAAATGTTTCCTATTAATTAATGAAATCTCAGGTCAGATAAAGATTTGGATGTCTGCAATGTCTGGATTTAATTGACAGGTCTATATGAGGGTTTACATGCCTTCTGAATCAGACTTTCAGAGTTTCAGTTTATTTAGTCAATTGCATGTCTTCTGGACAGATAGTTCCTCTGTCGATGTGGTGAATAGGATCAACTAAACAGACTGTAAAATGACCTGTTACACAAGGCTTGATGAGATTTGGCTCTTTACTGAGTCAATAAGCTTGCACTTAGCCTTAGCTGACCCCTGACCCCTTAGGCTCATGGAGTTCTGCCCCATTAATTCAAATTTGGTCACTTCTGGCTCCAAATAAAAAGAGGCAACAACCAAATTGCAAACTACTTGTATTGAAACAGCATAAACCAATGGGGGACATCATACTTCCTGTACCCACTACAGGGTTCTCTCCAGGATTTTTTTTAGCGTAATGGGTTATGGCGAGGGAGCGTAGTGACCGAGCGGGGGGATGGTGCGGAGATTTTGAAAAATCATGCCCAAAATTGGCCATATTTGACGTTCCTGGAGGGGATAAATTGCATTTTTTATGTTGTATATCCTTGATGGAAAATTGTTACATCTTTGGATCTTGGCAATGTGTTACCTACTGTCAGGGCCGTTGCTCGCCATTTGGGTGCCCTAAGCACAAATGCTTTATGGTGCCCCCCCTTCCCCCGCACAAAAAGCA
>JAPTYR010000030.1:24207477-24219571 GCA_029814505.1 Siphamia roseigaster | reverse complement strand
CCTCACAAGTCCCTCCATAAACTTCAACTGGTTCAAAACTCGGCAGCCCACATCATAACCGGAACCCATTCTTCACATCATATTACACCCATCCTCCAGCAGCTCCACTGGCTCCCTGTCAAATATCGCATCACTTTCAAAATCCTCCTGTACACATTTAAGGCCATCCCTAACCTCGCTTCCCCATATCTCAGTGACCTCCTTTCCATTGCCACCTCCTCCAGCTCCCTCAGATCTACCTCTTCTCTCCACCTCTCTGTGCCCTCTTCCTGCCTCAGCACCATGGGGAGCAGAGCTTTCAGTTGCTCTAGTCCCCAGCTCTGGAATTCACTGCCACCTGACATCGACTCTGTCCCCATCTTCAAATCCATACTCAAACCCCATCAGTTCCAAATGGCCTTCACTCTTTAATGTCTCCTCCCATCTTAGCTTGTGTTTAACTTGATGTGTTTTTATTATGTTCTTATTTATTCTGTGTATTTTCCTTATGTTTTATTTACTCTGTAAAGTGTCCTTGAGTGTTTTTGAAAAGTGATTTTAAATCAAATGTATTATTATTATTATTATTATTATTATTATTAATAATACAATGTAAAGGTTTGTCTGATACAGTGTTGGGTATCAGTCTGGGACATTAGACCTTATATAATAACAGTGTCCAGGCACAACTAAAAACAAACCTAGACAATTTGTTTACCATTTTCTGGTGGAAAATATTAAAACCCTTTATAAGAGTTAGATAATGAATGAGAAGTTAAACACTACCATTACACACTTGGGGCCGGCTCTACCAAGACCCCAATTTACGTGTACTAGTTTGCGTCTAGAATTTTCTGTGTGGGGTTGAACTGAGGTTTGCGGGTGATTTGCTAAAAGTGAGTGTGCAAATGACAACAGCCGCAATGTCTTGGAGGCCACCCTATTTATATGAGGATTTTACATGCACTGGTTGTCATCATGGAGACAATAAACTGGAAAAATTGCTCTGGGATATGCCAGCAATAATGGCAACAGTGCATTGGAATGCTGGAGTGCACTATTTTGCACCTTTGAAAGATGCAACCCTTAGTGTGTATTGTTAGTAAATCAGCTTTTCGCACATTTTTATCCTCACAAACCTTTAGTAGTTGATCTAAAAATGGTATTGCACTTCCACCCAACTTCTGTAGAAAACAAGACAGCTTTCAAACAGAACTGACAGAACTAACGTGGAAAAAATGAATGTTTATCAAGGCAGCATTGCTGTACGTTTTTTCCATTTCTCAGGTAGGCAGACTATATCAGCATGCAAAGCCAACCACGCAAACCTGCTTCTCTTTCCGTGTCCACTGTCTCTGTACCAACCTCTGTAAGCTGATAAGGTCACTTCCTGTTTAACTTTCCATCAGCTCCTGTTTTATCTCTCCACTTAACCCTATCGCTGTTTTAGGCTTGCTAAGACAAAAGACGTTCTCAGTTCGACTGCCTTCACAGTGTGCTGGAGTCTGCAGCGCCGTGTTCTGATTGTCATGGGAGTGGAGGTGAACTTTGAAAAGAACAAAACATAGGAGCAATCCAAACAACCGTTCATTGTTAGAGGGAAACATTGTCTCAACATGAGGCTTTTTCCACTGAATTGCAAGTCTTTCATGTGAAGAGGTGCTACATATCGGAAGCATTTTAGGATTGTGTTTAGTTGCTTTTATTGAAATCAAGTTTAATAATTTAGTGTTCATGTCAGCCACTTACGTCCACTTCTCCTTGGTCAATCACATAGAAGTTGTCACCTTCATCGCCTAAATGGAAGGAAAGAGAAAACAAAGGATTTTGTGAAAGATCCAAAGTCAATTAGTTATTACTTATTAGCATTTTTTTGTAATCACTTAAACTATTGACCTTTTAATAAAACAAAACAAACTTGTCTAGAAGAGACAGTGCTTTTAAAGGAATTTGACAGGAATCGTGACATCAGATTTTTCGGCTGTTAGCGACAAGCAGTTAGGCTCAAAAAAGGGTGGTCTTTTAATTGATCCATCATATAGGGCTCTGGGGAAATAATGAAAAACAATTGACCACATACACCTCTCCCTGTGACTTTTTCACAATATACTGGCCTGTGTATGTCACAGCCGTCCAATTTCTGATCTCAAATTTTAAAATTGAACAATGCAAAACAATATTTTAAAATCAGTAAACGAAGAATGGTTGTTTTTAAAAACTGGCAAATTAAAATAAAAAAAAAAAAACAGATTCTAACTGACTTCAGATGCTGTGGAAAAATGGAATTGAGAAAAAATGTTGTTCCTTTTCCAATCCCATTTTGCCGTAGTTAGGTCTTATTCAAACCCAGAGGACTGACGAACCAAAACAAAAAAAAAAAGATACTGGATGGCCATGACATAGACAGATCAATACAGTACAAATGCAAGTCAATAGAAAGTAAATAGGGTTAATAATGCATGTGTATATGTGAAATCAATATGTTAGACCCAACCCAGTTAAATTGAGTTGTGTATAAGTATGTCTGTGTATTACATGTTCTTGTCTGTCTCCCGTGCAGTTGAAATGATCAGAGCATCTTGTGTGGAAAGTTCACAGGAGTTCACACGGCTAATTAATACCGAGTGGAGAGTGCTCGTTAATCATACAGCTCTATTTGTCACACAAATGCTCCTTGTCTGTCTGATGTGTGTCCCAGTGAAGACCCCAGACACACACAACCTGCAGCAACCTGGCCCTCTGCTATCTCTTTCTGCCTCTGCCGCTCTTTCATCTCATCTATCTCTTTCAAATCCCTCTCACTCTGTCTTTCTTTTCTTCAACTCTTCCTGTCTTTTATCACGTCAGTTTTCAAGCCTTTGTTACGCTACCCCTCCAATCCCCCCTACGCCTGAGAGCGCAGGCAAATATTTGACCAGAATGCACATGCACACTCAGAGGCTGGTGGATTTGTGTCAACACAAGGTAATTGTTGTGCACACTGTTAAAAGTTCTTTGGCTGCATTTGAAAGGACAACATTGATTGCATCCTTGGGATATAAGATGTTTGTGCATCATGAAGGACCCTTGACATTTTCTGCCTCTTTCATTCAGAGCCAGCGAATGCAAAACCAAGCAGTTTCAGCTTCAACTTCAATAACACTACTCTAATAGCTCAAACCGTACATAGGGAGTGTCAAGTCTTAAATTGTTGCCCTTTTAAATTTGTTTTATATATGGCAACTCATGAAGAATGAGTAATGTTTCATGTAAATAACTTAATATTTTATTGTTGTTGTTTTTTTTAAATGTATGGTTATGTGCTAATGTAGTACTGCACAGTCAAACTGCTTTGTATTACATTATGTTTTTGTAGTTTTGCCATTGAAGCTGTATGTACCCAGCAAATACCCATGAAGGAAAAGAGCCCCTTTTTCTCTGTTTTCTATCCACAGTACTGGTGCTCCATTTTTGTCCAAAATGGAGTTTTTCATTTTAGTACTGTGGATTTGACAGTTTATTTTCCTTATCCTACTAGTACGATAAAGAAATGGTAGGCGACAGCAAATGGCGTTAACTTTAATTTACTCTGTTTAAACAATATAGTCATCCCCTCACAATTTTTTGTGTGAAATCCACTTTTTGTTTAATAGCACTCTGAGCACAGAGTTAATAAATCCTTACTGTGTCTAAATAGTATGTGAATGCTCAGTAACTGTGCTGATTTCTTGAAGCTCTACAGTAGTCCAGACATTAGCAATGACATCAGGAGTGCACATACTGTATACTATACCCTAGTTTTTAAAACAATGGACTGTCTGGGGCTCAGGGCCGGTAAAGTTCGCCTAGTCTTATCACCAAATTAGGACTGATATACTGTTGGATACTGTATTAAAAGTAGATGGGAGTGACTACGTGGGTGTGTTCTTTTAAGTGTGTGGGTTATGTAAAAGCATGCATGCATTCTCTCTCACACAAGTGTAACCTTAGTGATTTTGTGCAGGTGTGAATGCAGTGCTATCTGAAATTATCGGCACTGGTCTGAGAGACTGTGTTCTCAGTGTTTTGTAATGGGTGGTTAAAACGTGTCTGTGTTTGATAGGAGTTTGAGTGGGGGGCACTGGAAAAATACAGTCTGGCGCGGCTTGGCTCTGTGTTCCTTCAAAGTCCAGGGATGTCTAGAGTGAAGACTTTGACGACTGTGGTTAAGAAGAGGAAAGAAAGACCTGACATCTGGTGCAGAATGAGGGGATGTGGGGGTCAGGATATGAAGGGGGGGGATGGGCTGTATGTGCGCAGGCAAAGTCAAACTTGAGAAGTGCAGTAGATGCCTTCATTGATTTGTGTAATTTACTTAATTTCTTTCTTTCCTCTAACGTAGCTGAGTGGATCAAATCACTGCCAAGGCAAGAAATGTTAGAATCATCTGCATTTACGTAACAACTGAAAAAAGAGAGAATCGCTGTAAGAAATTGGCCATTTTTCTCTGTTTATCTTCCAATTAGCCTATGTATTCACAATTATAATTACGTTTCCAAGTTTAATGCTCAGTAAGACAGAGTTTTAACATCATGAACAGCCCAGACTCCTCAGATCATCAATAATATAACTTGACATTACACCTATTCACAATTATAACAACAGTTAATTGATAAAATGGATACTTACCCTGCTGGATGACTGTTTCTCCTGCAATGTGGGTGACTGGGAACATGGCATCAAATATGTCACTAAAACAAGAAAAAGAGAAAGAAATTAAAAACAGGGAAAACACAGCATATGTTATCCATATATTTACTAGTACAGCACAAAAATCGCCATATTTTGCTTATGTTGTCACATAATTATTGCATAAAAATGAGTCTTTTCTTTGGTGCAGTAGAAAAGACAAAGCGGGCCTAATCACTGCATAGACTCTGTCATCTAAAGCCATTATTCATTGCCAGGCAGGTAGCATAGCCAAAGAGACAAGCCTAGGAACTTTGGATGACCCCACCACACATATCCTGACTCCACACCTACTTAAATTTCATTACTAGTAATATCCAACTAATCACTTCTGTCATTAAAAGTCATTAAAAAAAAGGTATGGACCACTTATTAGCCAAAGCCTGGTTCATAGTCAGGTTAGAAAGCATGTATTCAGCAATGTCTGACACTACTTTCCTGTGTGTTAGGTTACAAATTCTTATTTCTACTGGTATTTATACCAAAACACTGTTATTCGGGTACTTTCTCCACATCTTTAGACCTTTATTAGCAAAGCACATAAGCCTAAACATGACTGTTGTTTCAGCCGATGATCAAAGCTTGTACCTCTGAGTGTATCTTTTGAAAAGGCACTGAGAAAACAAGCAAAATGCCGGCTGTGCCTAAGCACTTAATTTCTGTTTCAGCCCGGCAGGGAAAGCGCCTGTTAGACTGCTCCTAATCGGGCCGTTTAAATGCATGAAGCCTCCTCAGATTAAAGTTCCACTGCTGGGATGTGTTGGGACAAGAGTAAACTCTGTATCCTTCCTCTCCTCCTCCCTTCCTATTTCTCACCTTCAGGGTATATTTATCTATCTAATCAGCTGCATACCACCCGTCTTTTAGAGAAATATAGAAAAAACAATAAGAGAGGGTCAGACATATCAAAGACAAGACCTGCTGAGTGAATGTAGGGCAAGTTTGAGCCCTCTGTGTATGTCTGAAGCTGTGCATTTGTGTCGGAGCTTAAATTCCTTATGAAAACACAGGTTTGTACAAAATAATGTGTGGGTGTCTGTGCTCATGACAGTACAACAGGCTCTGCAGCACTTGCTAGTGCAAACACTGAAGTGTTGCTGTTCACTGGTAGGAAAAAAAAAAAAAAAAAACTACAGGTCAACAGATGTTAGGGTAGATCTGAGAATGTTATCCATGCGGTTTGGAAGTGAACGAGCTATGCTGGTATTTGTTTATGTGACACTGAATAAAAAGCAGACTTAAGAAGGTGGATTTTAGCCAACTGCACCTACAGGTAGACTCTTTGTATCACAGCTGGCCACTGACTCACATGTACCAGAAGACATCCAGTGCACATGCACAGCAGAAAAAAACCCAAATCTTTGAAGTAAACAGGGCTAAAAGATGCACGGTCACAGTTAGGTAGCGTGTATATACTGTAGGTCACATAAAATACAACCTCCAGCCCACATGCTGCTGTGCGTGCAAAAAGCTCACTACTTTCTGCCTGTTGACAAACTCATACACACTTGTAATAACACGGTGCAGCAAAAGTATTCATGATGAAAACATATACACTGACACTCGCATACAACATGCATATTCAAAAACCTTTGATGGTGATTAGTCAGAGCCACATCTGCAGGAGTGCCCTCACATCTGTGGCCACCTGCACTCAGCATGAAGCCTGTTTATTCAGGGCGCTTTGGAGCCGTTAGTTTCAGGTCACGTAAAACTGCTAGTGTGGGGTTTATTGAAATACTAGCCTAACTAAGCAAGACAGGTTCAGCAGCAGACGGAACTCAACAGCAAAATGCAGCTCGAATACACATTTTTACAACAATTACAGTCATTATTAACTAACTCACTGTCACAGCAAATGCCATGAACTTATATTCTGGACAACAACATGACTCAGTCGGTATTGAATTACAAACAGATAAACAAATGATGAGCATGAGACGATCTAGGCTGAACCACAGTCGTCAAAAGGCACCAAAGTTCAGGTAATTACCCTTGACCACCTCTTTTTTTTTTTCATGCCCTGCCACTCTCCATCCTTCCCTGAATGCATCACTGAGCACAACAAAGACACTCATGCAGGTAATTACTTCCCCTCATCTTTACCTGTCTCTTTCCCTTTCTTCATACCCAACTTCCTCCCTGTCTGTTCTCAATCACTTTTTCTCTTCCCTCTCAATTACCCCTTTCTTCCTTCTAATTCCCCACTGCTCCACCTATTTCTTCCCTTCTCTTGCTCTATCACCCCCTTCCTGCCTCTCAAAGATGAAGTGATTAATCTTGTCCTTTATACTACCTGTACCCTCTCTGACCTTATAAATGGCAGAGAAACCCTCCTTACAATGGGTGTGCTGTTCTGACAGAGAGACCCGGCAGACACAGCGGGGGCTTGCGAAGTTCACCTCCACCCAAGGGAACGAGACAAAGCTTCCGTCACGGTTGAGATATCTAGAGATACCCAGCACTGCACAAGCATTTACACCAGGAGAAAAATGCAAACATGCATCTATATACATGCTCACTTGTTTACTTCTTTTATCTTACCATCCTTGGCCTAATTCTGATGTCATTTGTAAACCTTTACAAATAATCTACTCGTGTACACTCATATTTCCTGTCCTGATGACATCACACTGACAGCACTTATCCTGTGTTTTTCAAGTTTAAAGGGTCAACTGATGAAGTCAAAACATGTGACAAGTACGTCATGCCCTGTAGAATTACCTCAGTCAAGAGCTGCGATCTCAAAATGAATGTTGCATTGTGGGTGCACACAGTGGTTATGTCTCTGATCTTCATGTATGTAAATGATGTGACAAGTTTATTTATCCTTAACACTAATATACATGCATACATAATGCACCACAAGATCATATTACTCCCAAGCATCCAGAAAAATCATCAAAAAATGATTAAAACATTAATCCTATCAATGTATTTTAACATTTCGCGTAAATGTGGTTTCACAGCAGCAGCTGGACTTTCAGAGGCTCCATACTGAACATAAAGGCATGATATTTTCCCCAACACTGATTAACTTATATGGCCCATGAAGTTTGACAAATGGTGCTGGTGGTAGATAATTTTTACTCTCATTCAATTAATTTATTTTTAATATCACTGATATGAAAAATCTCTTTTCCAAGAGTGCCCTGGCCAAGACAGACAGCAGTACAATAAATAGTTACAAACAGACACAGACATTCATTCATAAAAATAAAACAAGTTCCAACACATCAAAGTACTTAATGCACAGGTGTCAAACATAAATCCAAAATTTAACAACCAAAGAATCTAATCCAGCCTGTTGGGATTAATTTGTGGAAGGCACAAATTACACTCAAGATATGAGTAATAAAGGACCCCAAAATCATTTTAGTTCAGGTTCCACAAACAGACCAAAATGATCTCAAGTGGGTCAGATCAGTAAGTTACTATACTAATGACCTATAAATAATAACGACGGGTATTATTTTTCTTTGTTTTAGTGTTAAAAATAAGTAAATTTTTATGAAAATGCTTACATTTACAGACTGTCCTTTCACAAAAATGTGCAAAACCTGAACAAAATATGAACAACTCAAAATGTCTTAAGAGCAGTAAGTGTGATTTTACAATATTTTTCCTGTTACTACATTTTTTGTGTATTTTTAATCCAACATGAAATCCAAATCCAAATCTAAGTTGTCATGTACATGTGTAAATGATAAGCATATGAAAATTGATGTTATTTCAAGTTATTCATGTTGTGCACATTTTTAATGAAATTGTATAGCTGTAAAACATTTCATAATGTAGTTGTACATTTTTCACCATTAGTATTTACTGGTTCAGCCCACCTCAGATCATATTGAGCTGAAAGTAGACCCTGAACTAAAACTGGTTAATGATATAGTTAACACAAAGTCACCTTTTCTTCACATCAACCTGATTGGGAAATAATGGAAAAAATACGACAACACCCAATTTTCACTGAAAAATGCTAAATAGAGGGGATAATATACCAATAAGTCATTTAGGAAAAGTTAAATACAGAGGAAAAAAAACAGTTCAAGGTGTTTAAGCGTTAATTCTATTAAATCTGCCTACTTGATGTTGCTGGTTTGACTGTTCTTCTGAATCGCATTCAACAGCCTCTCACCTCTTCCCTCCTTCTTTAATCTCTGCTACATCACAACTGTTTATTTGTTCAGCAGCAGACTCCTTATCTCTTACAGTAGTACCTCAACACACAGCACTGCCATTATGCCATTAACACCAAAGAGCTCTTAAACAGAGCAGCATGCCGCCGTGTCTTTGTGTTTCTAAATGGGCCGCAGAATGCTGAGTTACACAAGCCTTTAATGCGGAAACCCATCCAGAGTACTCGCTCTGTCTGGGTGGAAGAGGTTTTGCAATCATCAAAATAATCAACAACTGCACAGCACATGGGGAACTTCCCAGCTCTCAAAGTTGTGCCCTGGCTTGGCAGAATCATGCCACTGGTTTGGCTGGCGTTCATGCCATAAGTGTTTGAAAGATTAATTCCCACTACCACAGTCAAAAATAATAGTAGCAAATGAGAACAATAGTCTTATAGTCTTAGAACTCTACAACTGCATGGTATGAAGGACATAAATACTGTATAAAAACTGTACTGCGTTTCCACTACATGGTACCGGCTCAAATTGACTTTTTGTGTTTCCATTACATAAAAGAATCTGGAATATGGTGCCCTGTACTACTTTTTTAATTGTTGCTCGGCTGAGGTTCCAAAACGGGAGAAGAGATACTAAAATGTGATGTATAAACACTGCAGACCACTGTTTTGTCAGAGAGCTGTCGCAGCATCATTGTGTCATCATTGCACAATGCCATTTTTAAAAAAACAGATTCTGAAGTTAACAGTAAATCTCGCAGCAGGCTAACCCATGATGCCAAACCACAGAATGACACTGTGGTCAATTGGGAAGGTTCAGACATTTCTGTCCTTGGTAACCGATGAAAAGATGAGCTTGACGGGGCAATACGCATGAGCAAGTGTATCAGCAACTTTCTGAGTAAATGTCACAGAAGTTACATGCAATGTCACTATGATGTCCACTGGATTGTATTCTGTAATGGAAACTGTTTCCCGGAATGGTTCCTGATACCCATGTCCAGCCGAGTCCACATAGTGGAAACACAAAGCTCAGATAAGTTGAGATAATCATTTGCTCCAGAAAAAAATGGTGAGGGATTACACATATTTACATTGTTGACATATTTACACACATTTGATGATGTGACAAATGGAATGTGGGAATTTTTAGTATTATCATCTATGAAAGGCCCCTTTATTTTTGTAATAAAATGAAGCCTCTAAAATTTTTTTAATAATGTTTTCAAGAATGTGTTTCACCTATTTCTTTCCCCAACTTTGACTGTGAGTGAAGGATTTGTACATGAACATGAATCATTTCTGATAACTTTACTATTTCATTGGAGAGAAGCATCTGGGTTTTGGTCCTGACTTTTCTCGCTGGCCTCTATAAGTGGAAAAAATTTGCTTGAAAGAGGTGGTTTCTTGTATTACTGTGCATAAATTCCAGTGACAGCTGTGGTGGTTACTTGCTTTTAATAATGATAAACTATCCATTAGACAATCCACTGATCAAACCACACCAACACAGTCAGATAAAGCAAACTTCTAAACCTCAAATTCTATTGATGCTTGTTTATACATGCATACAGTACATATTTAATGTTATAGAGTTGATAAGATTAGAAACCAAGGGGGCTAGGGCTACATACTTACCCAACCAATCATTAAAAGCTCTTCCAAGGCTCCAGAAATGCACTGAGCAAATTCCCAAGCACTTAAACTAAAGCAGCAGGTTGCTGTGGTTGACATACGCAAGGATGGCTTTTGATTACTCAGCACAATGGTTACAAGATACAAACAAACAGAACAAGAACACAAACAAATCTGATTTTCACTGATGATGGTGGTAAAATGAATTGTTTACTAGCCTGTTGTGTGACTCATTATGGGTATATCACAGTACAATGGAAAACTGTTTTATGAGGCTGACTAAGTGGCGTACAGTTTAATGTCCAGAGTTTAAAGTTGAGCGCAACCAGCCAAAGTTACACAGAACAACCAGCCCACCCCACTGTGTGTACAACATGAAAACCGTCTAATTACATAAACATACCAGCATGAGCATATACTGATGCATTCACTGACTGACACACACCGCTGACAATAGGCAGCCGAGTGTGTGTGAGAAAAAAGGGAGATGAAGGAGCTGTAATTATAAAGCACTGAAGCATTCAGGGAGGATATTTATGACATGAAAGCTCTTGGCACGCGCCTCGTCTCTCCCTGGAGGCTCAGAAAATGTAGAGGGACTGGGCCATGCCAGCTGCTGCTCATTTTTTTTCAAACTGACCCACAAAGCCTTTTAAAAAAGCATCAATGTGAACAGTATCTTAATAGACTCCATCCTCTGTTGACACACTGATGTTGACCTCTTGTACTGGTATAGATATTTCATGACAGTAAGCAGAGGAGTTTAGCAGGTAACAAATTAAAAGACTAGGACTTTATTTCATTATTTTGTACTCATTTAGGATGTTTTTACACCGCCTCCAGAAGGGGGAGGTTTGTTGGTTGTCGGTCTATATTTTTCATATTCTTATTTACAATACAATGTTATTGTGTTTTTATCTGTTTTATTTTGCATAATTTCATTGTAACATGAGTACATTGGCAATAAAGGATATTTATTCATTCATTCACTGACTGATCAACATTCCTCACCCAATGCTCATGATTTGTGGGCAGTGACTGAAAGAATGAGATCATGAACACAGGGGCTGAAAATGAGTGTTCTCTGCAGGGTGGCTGGATTTAGAGATAGGCTGAGGAGGGGCTCAGGACTGAGCCACTGGTCCACCACATCAATAGGAGCCAGCTGAGATGGTTTGGGCATCTGGTCAGGATGCCGCTTACGTCTGCTACACACTAGAGCTGTGTTCTGAGCAAAAAGGCATTCGAGACTGTTAGGTCATGCAGAGAGCTCACTGTGCACGTCTAATTTCCGGTGAGATTTCTGCCTCACGAGGCCTTGGGGTGAAAATCAAACACGTTTGATATTTTTTGCCTCATGAGGTGAAAAACTCACAGTATGCACTTCCATTGAGCTGTGTATTAAGGGCAGAAATTCAGGTGACCAATCAAAGCACATCATCCACTCAAATGATTCCAAGATGGCGGCCCCCAGGGAAGTAGTCAGTGAATATATTTTGGATGATAGATTGGTGGAAATGTGTCCAGACTATCCCTGCATATATAATGTCACCTCAACAAACAGAAGAGCATTTCCTCTGTTTCCATGTTTGCCTCCATTTCATTCATTTTTCGTTTGTGAAGACTGGGGGCTGC
>JAPTYR010000030.1:24188341-24199225 GCA_029814505.1 Siphamia roseigaster | reverse complement strand
TGTGTGCATAAATAACTTGTTGTAAGATATCACATTGTAAAAAGAGCTACACAAAGTGGTTTTCAGCAGAAGGACCTCTTTAATATATGTAAATACAGCTTAATTGAAGTCTTGATTAGTAGTTTGGGAAAAAAAATGTGTCATATTTCACAGAGTGAGGATTCACTTAAGGAAATGAAACACATTATAAACAAGAGATGAGGCAAGAGTGGACATAAGGGGGAAAAAAAAGAGGGCAACACAAGACAAAAGTGATGAGAGAAGAAAGCAAGCCTTGGAGAGAGCAGAGAAACAAAGAGGGCTTCATTGTTTTCAGTTTTGCTCATTATGAAAGGGGATGATAGAATAATATAGTGCTAATGGGGGAACAAATTGTGTGGTGTTCAGCTTACATAACTGCTGAGTGACTAATCACACAAGATGTTTCCATGAGGCTCACATAGCTATCAGCTCTCTGGTTTTCCTCTAACACACAAACAAAAACAGAATTTTTTTCGGGAGTGTTTTAGCCAATTAGTGATTGCAACAAAAACAATACTGACCACTGCAAACCAGGACAGACAAAAAGCAATCAGAAGCATTGCTGACATTCAACCACCAGTCATTCAAAGATAAATTAAGTGGTACCCACACCTGATGATATCCAATAGTCTTTTCACATACTGCCCTTTCAAGCACTGGTCCATACCAGGAGTAACAGTCAGCCATGACTACCTTCTCAGTTAATTAAACCACATGAACAAGGTTATCTGATAAGTCAAAAGACCAGTTTGCAGAATGAGAAGAAAAGAGAAAGCAAGTGAGAAGGGACTCTGAGTCAGGCTCCATCTGTTAATGTGCATCAGTTCTTGACAGCTCTGGTACATCTGAAGAAGCCAATGTACTTCACATGTCCACTGCATCAGTGCCAATGACAGAAGGCACCAACAGGCACTATATATTTACTCTAGAGCTTATTTTTCTTTTATTATTTCTTTTTACAGAGATATTACTACAATAAGCTGATAGAACATGCAGCAGAAGTGCCAGTAATTTAGCTATGTAGTGCAGAAATAGCTGCTGATTGGAGCATGCAATTTTCATTAATGCTTGAGGACCACATTTGGCTGTACATCGCTACACTTCTTTCTGTAAGGACCCTCCGGACAACAACCGCAACAGAACCGCAATGCAACCAAGCAACCAGAGAGGCAACAAGCCAGCCGTCAGACATCATCATCTGGGAGTGAAGACTGAGGAAGAACAGAAGAACGAGTGGGACTAAGTGACAGAGGGGAAATAAAAAGTGTATGCAGAAGAAGAAAGCATAGCCAACTAACTGCCATACCACTCTTCAATATAGCAAATCAGACAAGGTCTACTAACTGAAAAACTTCAGTGCTGCAAACAGCATGCTCACCCACAAATCCCACAACAATGTATTCCTGTGTTCACTGCATTAATAGCTGATGCTAGCTGTGTGTAGCGAGACAAGAAACATGACAGCCAGTTGAATAAATTCTCCATCATGCATGGTTCCACCACACTGATGACAACACCATTACATAGCTCAGCATGCCAAGAGGTCTTGAATACATTAAAACCTGATGGTTTATGGTCTATTGCCACATATTTTTCTGGTGTAGCACTGATCTGCCACATCAGCCACCCAAGTGCATGGTTTTTTAGACTGTCCTGATCTATCACATGTTGCACTCGAGTCAGGGCAGCTTCAGAGGCACTGACATGCAATCAGGCTTGCGTGCCTGTGCCAAGGGAGCATGGTAAATTGTCAGCTGACGAAAGACTGGAAAGAGTGTGTTTTGGGTTTGGTCCATGAGGGCTTTAGCCGACAGGAAAGCTCCGGTGTTTCCTCTCCATAGGGCATAATGGATTCTCCCCGCCAATGAAACACTATTCCGGCTGGCAGGCGGGACCGCCAGACACCTGAGAGCCTTTCCCACAACACCCCCATTCTTTGTCATAGCCATACCCAGGCATCACTAGATATCTGGGACAGATGGATGGAGAAAGGATGGTTGAAGAGAAGAGGAAAAAGAGGGAACAAGGAAGCAGATGGCATGAAAAGGAAAAAAATTGGCTTCCTCTCCTTTATAGATGTCTATGAATAATTGTTGATTTCTGTCCAAGGTATCTGTGTACCACCGCCCATATCTGAATTCACAACATAACTATGACATGCATACATGTTACCATGAGAACCCAAATACACTTAAGACACTACAAGTTGGACACAGTATGCTAAACTTCATCCCCCTTCTGCCACCTCTCCCCATGGTCACCTCCCTCCTTTTCTTTCTGTAGATTGTCTCAGCTGGCTTCTGAATCTTCCAAAGAAAGCAACACTGGCACTCAGTGGCCACAAGGGCAATGTACCCAACTGAAAAATAGCCTATGCAGGGTTTTACAAAATTACAAACATGTAGTTTTAGTTCATAGATAGTGTGTTTTCACAGAAATGTGTACCTTCTCTCGTTGTCATCCAGATGAGCAAACAGCACATTCTTGGAGATGGCCTTAGCCAAGGCGGTCATGGTTTTGTAGTCCTTAGGAATCACCTGTGTAGACAAAGTGGCAATATCCATTATAATAAAGGGGACTGCAACAGCTTTGTGCAGGTGGACACATGAAACAAACCAGCATAAACACATTATAGGCTAGACTTCAAAAGTGGACTAAAATGAGTAATTAAAGAGCAGAGTATTGGCAAACTCTGAAAGGAATATCCCACACGTGTCTGTATTTTTGGGAAAGCCCATCTGTTCAGGGATTACACTCAAAATGTCACACAGCTCTTAAAATTCTCAAGAGGCCTTAACTCATTCATAAAACATGCATTTTCATGTCCCAGATGCTCTACAGTGTGTGTGTGTCAGGGAAAGGGAATGGGAAAGTCTGTAGCCACAACAAAGCTGCTGAAGTCTGTATTTAGGGCATTTTAGAAGAGAACTTAAGCTCTTTTAACTGTAATGTAAGGAACACATAAAAAGAGAAATAGACAAGAATAAGC
This sequence comes from Siphamia roseigaster, assembly GCA_029814505.1. Lineage (NCBI taxonomy): Eukaryota > Metazoa > Chordata > Actinopteri > Kurtiformes > Apogonidae > Siphamia > Siphamia roseigaster. Next base: position 24,196,215 of record JAPTYR010000030.1, on the reverse strand, counting down.
ACTAAAAATAAGCTATATTACAAAACGGGAAAAAAAACATATGCTTGAGAGGAAGAAAAGAAATAACTGAGGAGGATTGTGGAAAAATATGAACAACTTTGGGAAGAGGAGAAAACGGTATGTGGTTATGTGCATATACATCTGTGTTTGTGTTTTGTGTCTGGTGGTGAGGGGGAAGGAGGAGTCAAGCTATAATGAAGTTAAAGCAACAGATGTCTCCACATGAAGATAACCACTCAGCACTGTGCACAACATGTGTACAAATACACACAAAACCACATGTGAAATCATCTCCAGAAGAAAGAAAGATGCTAATCTGGCCCAAAAACAGTGACAGGGGGACCCAAACACCAACAAAGGCTCAGCTGTAGAAATAATTTTCAGGTTTCAGATTATGGATCAGCTCCTTATCATCCACAAGTCAGCTCCATCACTGACACCCAGGGGATCATGACGTGTGCGGGCAACCAGCTTTGAATCACTCAAAAGTATGATTCATAATATGGATAATAAGACATCTAGCTGCAGCCAAATAAAAAATGGGTTAAAACAGCATGGGAGAGGACATACTGTAATGATTTGACAGCAATGACTACAAGTAGATATACTGTAGAAGAGATCATGAAAGGCAGGCAATTAATTTCTGTTGAAAAATCCCATTTTAATGTAGCTTAGTGACAGGCTAATGGTTTTCCACCATCTGCAATAGTCATGATTGTTTTCTTCAACCACATTACATAAACACATAAAAATTTACTCTATTTAGAATTTTCTCATATTTAGAAATGACAGAAAAGATCATTAACACCCCAACAACTGTTTCAAAGTGAAAAGACTGTCCCTGTCAAGCAAGAATAAGAAGTAAAGGACTCATGTGCTCATGTGTCTGATACCAGTCTTGTTATTCATTATATTAATATGGGCACCAGGCCTGAGCAATTGGCTTCACAACTGCGAGGACTCATAACACTTTACACCAAAGCTACTTCAGATGAGCTGAGAAAATTAATTACATTTTTTTTAAAGTAGCTCTTGATTTCCTCACTGGTGTGATTAACTCAAAGGCAGTGTGTGTGTGAGAGGATGGTGTTTCTTATGCGCGAGATACTTTTATTTCCTTATTGTACGTCAGAAATTCTTCCTCGTAATGAAGCAATAATGTGCTTTCATCTTCTAATTAAATTTTTTACTTTTCCATTGGGTAATGACTAAGTAATCTCTTTCTAGTTGTTTATGTAGGATATGTGTCCAAAGATAGCGTGTAAATTTGTGTGTGCGTGTCAGATCATGTGAGACATGTGCGGATACACCTGACACACCCACACTTACATGACATGGTCCAGTGGTCATGGGATTACACCGTGGTGACAGGCTTCATGCCGTTATGTCATTACCAACCAATTAATGCTGTGTCAAGTTAATTACAATTTAACAAGCACTGTAATGACAAGGCATGGCCGTGTGTGTGAAAGGGTATGAGTAGATATCTGTCCTGTTTGTGTGCATCTTCACTATATTAAGCTCATATAAAGCTCATACACACATAGCTCTGCTCTGTTCAATAATAGACAGGAGACATGAGTAGCTGAAAGCTCCACATGAGTTGTGTGGTCCTCTGTGTCTTATTTTATTACTTTTAACTATCTTATTTATAGCCTTGTTTTAGTTTTATGCGCTTATTTTTTGTTTTATTGTCGTTTCTTTTATTTGTTTTATTGTTTTTATGATTCTATCTGCTGCACTTTGGAAGCATTCTTGTTGTTTAAATGTGGAATATAAATAAAGTAGATTGAATTGGATTGCTGACATGTAAATCCAGAGTCTTATTCTATCATCAGATAACATATCACTTAAAAGAAAGATCTCCCACTGTAACTCTAAAACATGTCTTTCAAACTGCAATAATGTGAAATCCAATTTTCTAATCAAGTAAGAGGATTAAAAACACCCAATTCCAAATGTAGGATTTCTCTGAGAATAATCATATTTCTTGGGCTTGTGAAAAAGGTTTTTATGTGAATATTTCAGAACAGAAAATTGGTATAAAATGGTTGCTCTGTTTAGTGAACCCCTCAACAGAGTGTCAGTATGTATCTTTGATGGTCAGGATAGAGTGCAAGCTAAATTATATTTTTTACAGCTAATCAATTTAAGTGCCCAAGTCTATTTAATTTTAACATTTCAATGTATGTGTTGATATTTGTGCTTTAACATGAGCGCAGATAGAATGCCTGACAAATTAATATATAACCTCACTGTTTGATTTCACATTGTATTCTGATCCATTTGCACAATTCAGTCCATTTAGATTTAATTAGCTCACTGTTTTTTTTGTTGTAAATATATACAAGTAGCTCTGAGTGTTTGTATGCAAGTGTGTATTGATACTAAAGGTACACACCGTCTGTTTGTGTTTGTGTGCAGATGTTTGAGTATGCATCCATCTTTCCGGACTGACCTTGCGTACATAGCTGACAGCATCTTCTTCAGTGTAGACCTCGGCACTGACCCCTCCCCTGCGGCGCCGGGCCTTGACAACCGGGTTGGGTGGTGGAGGAGAAACCTCATCATCGTGTGAGTCTGACTGGCTGTTAGATTTTTGGCGTGCCATGATCTGCTTGCATTCTTCCTGTAAGACAATAGAAGCAAAATTGGTCAAAAGGGACAAAAAAAAACAAACAAACAACAAAAATAGCAGTTTTTCTACGAGGGAAAGAGATTAAACTAGTACAGCTTTATAATAGCAAATAACAATCTGATTGTCTTTCCTTTAAGCTCACAAATAATCACATGAAAGGCATATAAACCTTTACAAATGCCCTCCCCAATACAAACCATCATGTCGACTCTTAACCAAGTCAGGCAATACGACAACTGCGTCAACTTGTCCAAGTCTTAGGCTTACACTGTCCGGACATCTGGTTACCATGGCATGAATGGAGGCTCATTAAATATTAATATTTTCAGGCCTGAACATGCAGTGACAAGAAGGTGCAACCAGGCACTCTCTGCTGCTTCGATAATGAACTACAAGAAATAAAGACATCAATGGGGAGAAGATGCCTCTGGTTGGCCATTGCTCCAACTACTGAACACTCAGCAGGTGATGAATTATTGATTACAAACTTGATTAAGACATTAGCACAGGGACACAATAAAACCACTGCAGGCTTGTTTACACGATGACTGTTACGAGACAAGGGAAACTGGATAACATTTTGTGCAAATGTAACCTTAATTCACTATTTAAGTGTGGAGAGACAGCTGTATTTATGCAGGCAGATGTGTGTGCATTATTGCCAGTGTGATTCTACTCCTAATCTCTGTGTTAGTATATCTAATGATGCAATACCTAACATCTAAAACCTTGCTATAGTGCAGGCAAAAACAAAGATTTAACCTTAAGATAGGGGTCCAGACATTCAGCAGCAACATGTATTGCCTGGTCTTTCAAAGTATCAGTGGTTTCTCTTGTTCAATCATTACTACTGCAATGTGTACACGTTCAGTGGATTTATATTGTTATTAAATTACTTGTGAAATTTTCTGAGTTTGATTCACTATAAAATGCATTCTCCAAATTTGACAATAGTAGTTAAATTGGGGTATATGGGTCTGATCAAGTGGTTACGCATGGACACGTTTGGTGTTCAACCGTCTCTGTCATATAAGCAGAATAACTTATATGCATGTACTACACGTATTTGAGAAGGTTTTTATGAGCACTTTAACATTATGTATAATGAAATGTAGGGAGATAAAAAAATTTTAGGTGAAAAATGTCAAATTACTGCACGTGGACTTGAAATGGACATACATTTTTTTAAGGTTTACACAAATATACGTGGTTCTCAACAAAATGTGATATTAAATAGGATAAAACCTTTTGGACATTATGTTCAGGTATGATGAAAATAATGAATAATTTAGAGTAAAATATTGCAAAGTCTCTGTTTTAATTACACAAAAATGTTGTAACACATGGACAGGTTGCCACAGTAACACATGGTCAACGTCAACTAAAATGTATCAAAAGGTCTAAATTCTGAAAATATCAAATATTTTTTAAATATAAAATATTCAAATATCTGAAGTATTCTTGTGGTAATATGTGCAGGGCCTTTTAAGCAACTCACAAATGTTCAAAATAAATATCAAGGTTATTCACAAACTAATGAAAATCTAATACTTAAGTTCTACAGTTTTATTTAGACACTTTTGTCCAAAGCGACGTACAACACAAGCAAGAAATGTTGCAAAGGACAACTTTGCTTGAAACTACTTGAAACTTAATTTTCTATATAATCAACAGATTGAATACATTTTCACATTTTTTACATTTTTTCATTTTTTTGCATCAAATTCGAACTATGGCTACAGTGTAATAAGTACAATCGATAAAATCAGTTATCAAATTCTCTTTCTAGAAGTGATACTTTAAAAAGGATAACAGTTCCATAAAATAGGGATCTTTAGCTAAAACAAAAATGAGCACACTTGATAAATCTCATCTCATTTTCTCATGAGACACTTGATAAATGTGTGAAAATTTATTTTTTCAAGTTGATGTTCACTTTTACTTGATCACACCCATATGGATTAATTTGATCATTTTGCAATCCGTATATCTCATTCATTCACATTAGGGTTTGGCTGCTGACTGCTTTACCAAGAAAAACCACTAATCAGTAAAACATCAAAAACTAATTCATCAATAAAAGTACATTCATCGACATGAAATAGGCCCATCTTTTGTCATATGCCAATTCAAAACTTAAAGCAATTCATGTTTTCTATTAAATGTTGAAGCAATTTTCTTTATCAGAAAAACTGGAGTAGAAAAGAAGCTCAGAGCAGAGTGATGACTAAATGCCTGAAGCACGGCGCAGAAATTGCTATCGCTTCAGTTGGAGAGACAGAAAGCAACAGGAAATGAGAGACACCGTGACAGAGATGGAGAGGAAAGCACATGAAAACAGAGAATGTCGGTGACAGTGATAAAGGTAGTTGAAAGTTTCATGAAGCACTTCTCAAACTGTTGCTTTTTTTTGAAACCTGAAACAAACAGATCTGTCAAAAGGCCTCAAAACTCAGCACTCCTCTGCACACTCCCCCTCCATATCTGTTGTGATCATCTTTAACAGCAACGTAATGGGGACGGAAAAGTGATACTGCAGGGCTTGATACAAAACAGCAACCGGTTAGTCAGTCGTCTAGAAGACACTAATCATCTGGGAAAAGTATGCACTGCCACTTGTACTTTGAGCTCATATCTTTTCATCTCACGATTTGTCACAGCTCCTCTCCAAGATTCACTATTCCGTTCTCTGATTTTATCTTTCTCCTTCTAATTACATCTCAAAGTTACAAGGATCCTCACAATCCGAACAATGTGATAATGCAGATCACACACACACACAAGCAAACACACTCCAGGGCACACACACCCATCTTGCTTACGCAGAGTCACTGCTTGAGGGAACACAGCCAGCAATAGAAGAGGGGAGGTAGATAGAGCCAGAGAGTAGCATCAACAACAACACATGCACACGGTCTCACAAAAACATTTACACCAGACTGCAGAACAGACAGCATACTCCGGCTAAATAAAAGTGGCCAGATCTGCAATCAAGTAACACATCACAAGACAGTGGCAGCAAAAACAACACAGTGCTTCAGTAAAAACCTTTTCCTTTTATTCTGGCAAACTAATTTACACATCAAGGCAAATAAAAGGTCACAGCCACAAATTACAACACAAACTTAAAGCATAAAGCTGCAATCTTCACTTCATAGCGAATGATATTTCCTGTTGCTAACTCAGATAAATATTAAAATAACTATGCTCTTGATCTTAGACTATAAAACATTGTTAACAGAGGTATTTACCATGGCATGGAGGGCCCCTGGACAAGCCTGCTGTGTGTCCCTTAGCCTGTCAGAGGCTCAGGCATCAAGTCAAAGTGTGTGTCAAAGTGTGCATGGGAATCAAAACACATCCCTTCTCATACACACCTGACACACATGTCACATCGAAGCACCATCTCCCCGACAACCACGGCGACGGCTGTGTGTATGTGCATGCACAGGTGTGTGAGAGAAAAAAAAAAATCCAACTTAGAAAGTGTGTGAGAGAGAGAGAAGAAGCCCAAATAGCATATGACTACAATCCCCACAATAAAACAGCTTAAGAACAAGGCTATAGATGAAAACAGCGATCACAGCAAAAAGCCCGTCTCTCCATCGCTCCTGCGCAACTCCGTCGCTGCTTTCCACCCTCTGCCTCTTTCTCTCTCCCTCTCTCACAATCAGGTGGCGCAATGAGCAGGCTCCTCTCGCTTCCCTCCAGTCACTATGACAACTGGGTACTGTGAGCATCCTGAATAGTTCATGGTGAGTCTGAGCAGGAAGCAATGGTGTCTCACACACCTACATTCTCACACACACACATACACCCCAGTTCTGACGCTTGTTGACAGATTGTCTCTCTCCCGCTCACACATCCACAGCAATTCAGTTGACAGCAGGGAAAACGTCACTCTCTTCAACACAGACTTCTGTTGTGGCCAAATGATATGTCTGTGTGTCGCGCATCACCCGGCAGTTCCAAACATTCCCACAGGGATACATCATCATATGCAGTCCTACAATCCTACTGTCCTGTTATGTACCATGCAGAGTCTCTCTCACTCTGTGCTGATGTCCATCCCCGCCCACACAACACAAGGGTTGTGCATCAAGTGAAGACCTTGTGTCTGGCTCCAACAAGTCATCATACTGTTCTGGCTCCAGTGCTTAAAACATTGTGACATATGAAGCCACATAGGGCTCTTTACAAGGGATTCATAGTGAACTAAAGACATCTGCAATGTGTGTTCACCAGCAGCAGCAACAAGCTTTTATTTGATTTTGCTAGAGTGCAAATCCAGATGCAGTCATTGTTTTATTTCAACAACAATGTACTGCAACTGAACAGCACACGTGTGCAGACTGCACATGTGTTAACTTTTCCACTTATCACACATGCTTTGTTTTCATATTTTCACTTCAAGAGTTAAAACCTGGAATTTCTATTTATTCTTCTCTTGCAATCTAATCTATTTTCCTGATTTTTTGCTCTCTTAGCATTGTTGCTATTGCACTAGATCCTCTCCCCTCTGTCCCCTCTCTCCCGCTCTCTCTCCTCTTCCTGCGTCATCATCAGTGGCTGGGTGCCAGCGAGAGAGGACAGGAGAGGGTAAGAGAGGAGAGGAGGCAGAGGACACACACACACACACACACACACACACACACATAACAGAGGCACTATACAAAATGGGCTCGGAGCTGGAGACACAATGAATACAGGTTAGAGATTAGTTTCCAAGAATGGAAAAACATAAAAGATGACACACATGCAGTCCCCTGCAACACTCACTAAAACCACTGCTATTAACCTATTATCAATTCAAAGTGTGACTTCTTTATGTATGACGAATCATACAAAACAGGGGGGTGTACACAATTACCTGAACCCATTTATACTCAGCAAATCTGAACTAAAGTTATGACTAATGCTCAACCTTGTACTTAAATTTAAATCAGGCCTACCACATCACACTCATCATATCTACAGATCACTGGGTTCACATAATCAAATCTATCACTTATATTCTTATAATTTTCCTCATTAATTAAAGAAAATAAAACTTTTTTTATTATTATCTTGTGTAGCCCTTGACTGGTTGATGTGGACAATTTCACTCTCCACTTCTAGGGCTGAAAGCATATGAGCGAACCAAAAACAACAAGGTGCCGCACAAAACACACACACACACACACACACACACACACACACACACACACACACACACACACACACACACACACACACA
>JAPTYR010000030.1:24089870-24103763 GCA_029814505.1 Siphamia roseigaster | reverse complement strand
GGTAGGTTGACCCTTCAATGACCAGTACACCATTTAGGTCACATTTCACTTCTTGGGGTGCTGTGTGCATAAATAACATGTTGTAAGATACCACATTGTAAAAAGAGCTACACAAAGTGGTTTTCAGCTGAAGGACCTCTTTAACAGTTCTTAACTCCTAACAGACCCAACTATGACACTACTATTTGCACTGCCTTTCAGGCTTTAGCCCAATGAGCAGACAACGTGATCTAATTGATGTAAACATAAAGCGAGTATCTATGAATGTTACCTTAGAACCAGAGCGAGCAATAGTGCCCAGGTTCGCCACAAGCTCCTCTTGGTTCATCCCCACTCCAGTGTCCTATTATGAGAGCAAAAATGTGTTCATTTCAGCCATTCATTTTAAACATGTAAAAAGAGGAAAAAGATATTAAAATGATAAATATAATTCAATTTTATTTGTAGAGCCCTAAATCACAACAAGGTTGCCTCAAAGGGCCTTACAACAAAAACACAAACTGTTATAGGAAAACTAAGCTTTATTGTCACTTCCAGCACAGTTCTGAAAGGGATCGGGATGAGTTTCCTACACTTAAACACAACATGGTGCTGAAAACAAACTCCATAGAATTGAGAAATGTAAAAATACCAGTAATCCTAAATCTGCAAAAGTTGTACATCTTCCAGAGCCATGGAAGTACCTGGATGGTGAAGGTGCCTTTGTTTGCATCAGTCTGCAGGTGGATCTCCATGGGGGCCGTTTCTCCACCTGCTGTGATCAGTCGGTGGCGCAGCTTTTCCAGAGCATCACTGCCGTTGGATATAAGTTCTCTGATGAACACCTGGTGGGATGAGTGGGAGCCAGGATATCAGTCAGATAAGAAGAGTTATAGTCATAAACTCAAAGGTAAAAGCTGGAAATCCTCTTTCTGACGGAATCCTCACCTCTTTCTCAGAGTACAGGGACCTGGCGACAATGTCCAGCAATTTTTTTGTCTCAGCCTGAAATTCATGTTTGGAGAAACTACCTGGATAGATTCAATGGGAAACAAAACACAGGACAGTTGCATGTTTACCTTGACAATAAAAAGTGACCTCTACTAGTTATAATGATGAGGTCTGCAGCTGGCACCTTGTACAGACTCTGTGTCACTGATGATGGTGTGCAGAGGCTCCTCTTCAGGCTCTTTCTCAGCCTCCTGGGTGCTATAATATGACTGCTGGCTGAAACCAAGGCAGGAACTCCATACTCTGGGCCTGCTGTTCCATTTCTGCAGATGAACAGCCTGTAAATCTGATAAGGAAAACAGAAAAAAGAGAAATAGAATTTATTAAGTTCTTGAGTAACTGGGGTCTATATTAACAATGTTCAAGGCGTTGCAAAAAAGGAAAATATTAAGCATTCATCTATCAAGTAGTTCTGATGAAGTAGAAGGCAAGTGTGTGAATAATCTTTAGAGGCAGTGATTACATAATTAAAGACATGGTAGGCTTGATGAACAATTAATTGAATACAAAGATTTCACAATAATCAGCAGTGAAATGCAAGAAATCACTTAATTTTTCAAACAAAATGTAAGCACTTGTGCTGTGCTACCCAACAACTGGTAATCCACAAAAATATTGAACCTAAATACTGTAGTTTTTATTCTACTTCTTTATTTGTCAAATAAATATATTTCTATATGGACTTTTCCAGTCCGCTCCTGTGCAGTGATAAACCATATATGTAAATCTGAATGTTTGTGATCAGCTTTTATAAGAGGAGAAAATCCTCCCCATTAAACTTAACTCAAGTTTTCCAACTCCTGGATTATCGAGACACTGCATTGACAGAAAGAGGAAAGCATGGCTAATGTTTTTTTTTACAAACTTTATATAGACATAACATATAGAACAGCAAAATACAACCTATTACAGTATATTAAAACAACTATAACATTAATCTAAAAATATACAATAATAAAACACTGACAAGGTCTATTTTACTTTTTGCAAGTATGTATTGTTGATAAATTACGAACATACTTCAAATGCAGAACTGTGGAATTAGTAATTTTACTCAAGTAAAATATCTGAATATTACTCCAACCAGTTCTTAATGTCTGCATCATGTAGAAACAAATCTGTAATATTTTGACTATTAACTGGTGAGCCAAGACAAGTTTCCTAGTTTTATTGATCACTGCATCAGATTGTAGTTATTTTTATTCGTTTTGGTGTTTCAACTGTCTTAATGGGTTTTCACTTTGCTTTAAGGTGACTTTGTGATACACGTATAAACAGTTATTACACACATTCAGTCTGATGCAATACCATCATTTCGTTTGCAATACTTTCGTTTTACTTCACATGTGATTGACATAGATATACCAAACAGAACACCGGTGTCTGCAAAGTTTCTTCAGATAAGAGTGAGTTTGAGGATGATACTTTTCTGTCATCTGGCCGACAGCTAGCCGGCTAAGTTAACACAGTTTCTGATACCTCTTACCTCTAATTTTGGAAAGCGGCACCGTCCGGCTGCTCAGGCCTCGAACACACGGTACCAGCCGTGAACTGGTCCTCTGCGAAGAACCGAGGGCGAACCGAGCCAGTAAAAGACAACGGGACATGATGAATATACAGTGGATGTGAAATCAGGTCGACACTTGCTAAGGGACACACGCTGAACGTCAAAGCGGACAGGCCCCAATATGGCGCATAATGATGACGTAATCAGGCAACCTCCATACTGCCCGACAACAAATGTAAAAAGTTACCGTATTTAATCGGATTGTTAAAATATTCAAGTAAAACACATTGTGTATTTAACCTTACCTTATATCCATTTTTTCCCTTTTATGTTTCATTATTATTAAATGATTTATCAAATGTTTTGTGATGACCTTCAAGGTCAAAGGGTCAACACATTTAAAATCATAAGCTAATGCTGATGTAAAATAATTAAAATGATACACATGGGTCTGTCATACTGATGAAGACCAGAGTTTAGCATTAATAAAAAGAGGCAACAGACAAGATTGTGTTTCATCATAAAAGTACTGTCAAAACATCCCAATTCACTGGACCTGGTGAAGGACATGTTCCAAAAAATGAGATTCTAACTCGATAGGAATGGTTTTAATCCTACTACTGATCACAACTATTTCCAAACAAATAAATGCAATCAGAAAGTTCTGTGGCACACAGGTTTATTTAACAATATGGTATATAAGTACGAAATGAGCCATTTGAACCAGTTTGTACAGTGATTTCATTCTTATTTTCTGCATATTTACAGTACTGTCTAGCTGCATGATTTACATTAGAGAACAGTCCATCAATTCAAGTTTAATGCAAGAGAGAAAATGATGCACAAAACTCTCTGAACACAAATCAGCAGTCAAACAAGTTAATTCCCACCACAGGCAAAAAGAGGTTCAGGACTTAATGAGAATTTCTTTAGACTGAAGAAGAGACAAAGCAATTTTTAACATCTGCAAGACAAATACTGGGCCCAGGCCAGTAAAAAACAACATTCCGGCACCTGTGAACATTAACAAGCTTCAATGCAGGTTTCTCTTATACCTGCATTTTGTGTTTGGGTGTGTGCAATAGTTTCTAAATCTATACAAATACGTTAATCTCCCATAGACTCTGCAACAGGAAAGAAATTAAGGCTTTCCCAAAGGCAGTCCTTTTGAAAAATGGCATATTAGAATAAATTAGCCAGGAACGGACAAACTGAGCAAGAGGTGAAACCTGGCAAAAAATTTCCAGACAAATAATTTTACAGTCTTCTCAACACAAATAAGATATTAATTTGCAAGGTACAAAATAAAAAAATTGAATCATAAAATGAAATTTTTTTTGTTTTGAGAAATTTTGTTAAGAAAGTCAATACCATAGCATAACAGATGAAAAACAAATTAAAACAACACAAAGACCAGAGCAAATTCTTGCAAGGCTGGTCAGAACCAAAAATATATTCTTTATGTCTTTGTTGTCTTCTTTTTAACAGCAATTATTAAATCACTCTGTGTTGGAAGAAAAAGCAGTCCTTTGATTTACGGAAATGTTCACAGTCCATAGGCCTTGTAGGACTCATTTCTTTGTATTCATTTTTATCTTTTTACATCTGTGAATACAAAAGATTCTCAGCTGATAACAGAAAAAGGCCTTTCTTCTGTCACAAAATGCTACAATCCTTCAACAAATTTCTCCAGCGTGTCTCCCGTTGTGTCACCCACAATACTCATGTCATTACTCAAGCCCCGGTTTGGCGTGTTAAGTTGCGGGAGCATGGCACTCTGCTCTGGTGTACCCATGTGTCCCTGCTCCATGGCGCTTGACATGGGGCCTCCGAGGCTGGGGTGCGGAGAGCTGGAGTGGAGGGCACCGTGCTGAGGTGAGGGCTGCGGCTGTATCCGCGGGGAAGGACTGGAATGAGGGGGCTGCTGTGAGGGGGGACGTGGTGATTGCACTGGGGCTGGGGAGCGTACTTGGTTTCCGAGGGTGTTCGCCATCGTTTGGCCCGGTAAGTGAGCTCCTCCTTGGGCTTGGCCTTGAAGCATGTGTGGTTGTGGACTCATTGAATTAGCCTGTGCTGGAGAGCCCATCTGCTGCTTCAACATCTGCTGCTGCTGTTGCTGCTGCTGAAGCATGCGCTGTTGGAGAAGGTTCTGAGATCCATCCATACCCATACCAGGTTGGCCCATTTGGGATGTGGGAGGCAACTGGCCCATGGGCCCCCCACCCCCTTGCATAGCCATTTGCTGCTGCATACGAAGCTGGGAATAGCTTGCTGGCCCTGGTTGCTGCTGGGGGAATTGACCATGGGCCTGAGGCATTCCTCCCTGCTGCTGCTGCGCCTGCTGTTGCTGCATCTGTTGCATTCGGAGCAGCTGTCTGCGGTACAGCTGAGGATTGCCATTCTGAGCAGCATTCATCATCTGACCTTGGGGGCCCATGGGTGCCATGCCCTGAGGCCCTGGTTGTTGTTGTGGAGGCTGCTGCTGAGGTGCCATCCCTGGTCTTTGCACCTGATTCGCCATTGCTACCATGGCCTGCATTCCTGCCTGGGACCCGAGCATGGCCTGAGGGTTCTGCTGCTGCTGAGCCTGCTGTGGCTGCGGCGGTTGGGGCTGGTTGGCCTGGTACTTAGCTGTCCTCTGTTTAATGAATGCAGCCATGAGGTGGGGGTTAGACTTGAGGATGTTGAGGACCTGCTGCTGCTGCTGGGGGGAACTAGGAGATTTTAGGGTGCGCAGTAATTCCTGCAAGGCGCTCGGCGGAATGTTACCAGGGATCCCCCGAGGCATGTTCTGCTGCTGTGGTGTCATGCCCTGTGGTGCCGGCCCCTGGGGAGGCATAACCCCAGGCATTTGGAGACCCTGTTGCTGAGGCATCATGGGCCTCTGCATGAGCTGACCTTGCTGGGGCATGGGGTTTCCCTGAGCCTGCTGAGGAGCCATTGGGCCCTGCTGAGAGGGGACCTGCGGCTGATGGCCCTGGGGACTCTGCATGGGATTCTGCATCCCTGGACCCCACTGTCCTTGCTGCATAGCCTGCATCACCTGAGGGCACCGTGGCCCCTGCATCATTTGCAACTGGCCCTGCATGGGTCCCATCAGTCGTGTGTGGTTCATGGGCATTCCGTTCAGGCTATAATTCTGCTGTTGTTTCGCCTTAGCAACCATCTCGATCTGTTTGGCCACCTTCAGGGCTGCCAGCAGTGGCTGCTGTTGTTGCTGCTGCGGCTGTTGAGGCAGAGGCTGCTGCTGCTGGTGTGGCAGGTTAGGCAGAGGTGACTGCTGTGGATGAAGAGGGGATGACTGAGGCCCAGGTTTGCCCTGTGGGACAGGGGTGGGAGGCTGACTGCTGCGTCCATTGTTGGGGAAGCCTTGGGCAATGTTGACCGGGTTTGGTGGTTGTTGCTGTTGGGGCTGGTTAGGCAAGGGCTGGGGGGTCTGGGGTGTATTAGGCTGCTGCCCAGAGTTGGGGGTGTCAGGGGCAGCTGAGGTAGGTGGAGACGGCAGAGGCATACCCCGTCCAGCCATTGTTGCCATTCTGCGGCGCATCATCTGAGCTTGTTGGAGCCTATGCTGCAGCTGCTGCTGACGGAGTTTGTGCTTAATGTTGAGACAGAAGGGAACGGGACACTTGTTCTCCTGACAGTGCTTGGCATGATAGCAACATAAAGCAATGAGCTGCTTGCACACAGGACAGCCACCATTGGTCTTTCGCTTGCAGCCCTTGGTATGTTGAACCACCCGCTTCATCTTCTGACATGATGGCAGAGAGCAGTTGGCATTGCGGCACTGACAGGCGTGGACCAAGGACTGGATACAGCGCTGAATGCTGAGACGTCGGCTCTCCTGTGGGCTCTTGGAGGCCTCTCCACCCTGGCCGTTGCTGTCATCATCTATACCAAGACCCCACTTCACCATCTGATGCTCATGGCCCTTAGCGTTGTAGCAGTTGATGCATAGGTCATAGTCCTAATGATGACAATGTAGGAAATATTAGTATAGTGTCAAATTTAAACGATCCACACATTGATATAATTGCACATTCGGTGTTGTAGAGTCATGATTGCTTACCTCACAGACAGTGCAGTGCCAGCGAGTCTCCACATGGTGCTTGCACTCGTTGCAGGTGTACACAAAGCGGTCCTGGCCCTGGTTGTGCAGCTCCACCAACATGCACATTGTACTCCATTTGCATCTTCTCAGTGAGCTAAACTCCCAGTGCTTGTCCCTGGCCAAAGTCAGAAAGGCATCACGACCATCCATCAGGTCACAGGTCAAGAGAGGGTCAGGATCCATGATAGGAGGCAGGGTGTTAATGACTGGTCCGGCATGGAGGTGAATAACAAAAAACACCTGGTAGCAAAGAGCAAAAGGATATGCATACTTAGTTGTGAAGAGTCATTGTCATCCTTTATGATGATCTTTAGAAAATGTAAACCTCGTAACTTTTTTCCATATATGCTTTGTCATAATCTGTCTCATGTACTATTTGTTCATAAATGCATGCAGTGCTGCTGAAGAGTCTGTGATGTTCCCACCTCCTTATGCTTCTCCATCGTGGCGTAGAGCTTCTGGGAAAGATCATTAGCTACATTCGGCATCCCAGGCTTTTTCTTGTTGGCTCTGCTGACGCTGCTCTTGTTTTTGTTAGTTTTTTTGTTATTCTTCTTTTTGGCATTCTTGCTGTCAGTGTGGGTTCCCTTAACAAAGATGGACATGAACATTTAGAGAAGGGATTGCACAACAGACAAGTTGGGGTTATGCAATTAGTCTGAGTGGTTGTACAATGCCTGAGAGGCTGCTGAAAGCTTTTATATAATGAGAACTTGAGGAAGATCAAATCTGAGATGAGACAGATGCTTGAAGACCTGTGTTCTACACCGTTTTTGAATAATGAGTCTTCCTTTTTAAAATCCAAATCTAAGAGCTCAATCTGTCCGTCCATGCATCTCACCTCTGTAGTCTCAGAGGAGGCTGTGTTTTCCTCCTTTTTCCTCTCCTCCTCCTCCTGCTCCAGCTCCTTGATGCTCTCCTCCAGTACGTTGGGCCAAAAGTCACCCTCAAAGTACGGCAGCTCATAAGCACTAGTCAGCCTGTCTTCTGTTGCTTGCTTGAAAATGTCCTGAACAGAAACACACAAGATGTCTGTCAGCTGAGATGGTGATAAGAATTGCCTTGTGGCCGTCTGTAAATGTTTTAGTGACAAATGCCAATTAAAAATCAGGTTGCTCCTTGATATGAACTTCCAACAGGTGAAAGTGATTACAGTGCAACTGGAGGAGGCTGCTCAGTTGAAATTAATATAGTTAACAGTAATATTTCTCCCAATTATTTCCTGTAATATTTGCTATCAAACAGAAGGGGGAGCCCCTCCATTCTGCAAAACTCCAAGTACATTTATTGCAACTCCACAAGGCACATCAGTTTTTCAAGTTGATCATTAAATTGCTATGGTTCTTAAAAGTTCCATGATTTTTTTTTAGGTTAAAGCAAGTTGATTTCAAGATATTTTAAGACCATTATGTTGTTTAAGACAAATTTCATGTACTGAGGCCAGACTCTGGTAAAGCTCCAAACATATGGTGACAGTAGGTGTTTGCACATCTTACACATTATGACATCCCATTAACCTGAGGCCTTTTATTCACAAGGTTCCATTTCTTTTCATTTCCAGCCTTTAAACAATTTTAGTACCATGGTGTAGTTTTGGCGCACGAGTCCAACTTTTTTGCATCTTGGGACATATTTTAAAGTACAGTGACAAAGCTATGTCTGACCTTATAATCATGTATGATCCTCTCAGCATAAGCTTTATCCAGCATCTTTCTGTACCACTCCTGTAACCTCTTGGGCTTTGGGATCTTCTGGTCAGGAGGATGGCAGTGAAAAATGTAGTCATCTCCTTCACTAGGTGGACAGGCCCAGATGTGACCCATCACATACCTGGGAATAACAAAAGTCATCAGGCACCCCAAAGCAAGAGACTTTAAAGATAGCCGCAAGGCTGAAAAACACCATAAAGTTACACACCCAAGTTTCTTCACATACTCCAGGTAGCCTATTAAGATCTCATGGTACACTGCAGTCCTTAGCAAACGTGGTCTGAAGAAATGAATACTGTCGAGGTATGATATGTAAACCCGTCTGCAATAAATGGAAAATTTGTTAAAACACGTGACCAAGAAAAAGCAGATGGTTGACAATTTGCTATGCTTGCCATTGTGTTACCTTGTATTTGGAAAGGGGCACTCAGAGCCATACTCTTGGACATGCATGCCAAAGAAACAGACGTCAACTCCATCTATTTCTTCAAATGCAAAAAGTGCTTTGGTTCTGTAAGGGAAGCTCTCCACCATTTCGCCTGAGTCTACAAACCTGTGAAAAAACAAGCAGGTTCAAGGATGAACATTTGCTTTTCAGTAGCCACTTTTACACAGAGATCCCAGAAAAAAAAACGGTAAGATCGTGATCCCACCTTTTTGACATTACTAACTGATTTCCACATCCAAGCCAAAGGAGTAACAGAGGTGAAACAGGCTGGACTTTTTAAACAGTGGACCCGCATTCCAAAATCAAATGGGTGGTAACACAACACAGTGTATAGTGTGATGTATAACTTGTGCATCAGAAATACCCCTAGCATAGTCTTTCACCGTCCCACAAATGTCAGCATGGATAGTCCTACATGAGAAGTGACAACAGCTGCTGGACCTTGGTGTCTCCCCAGTTTGATATATTTCTGGTCACGTTGATGTGTTTTTTTTTTTTTTACTGTACACAACCCACACTCATTTGTAAATTCCTCCAGTGTGGGGGTCGTACACATAATACGTAATCAAAACATTATACCTTAGTTGCAGAAAAAAAGGTGTTCCTTTTATATTGTGTTCTGGAATCATGATTCTTCCTTTATCAGGGCTCTTACTACCTCTTGAGGTGTTACAAAACCGTGCTAGAGGTGAAACCAAATAATCCCCACCCAGGGTCCTGCACAGCTCCACTTTTCCAGAACCCACACCCACCCATACTTGCAAAGTTGAGTACCACAAAGTGACCCACTGCCTACCTGCTTTTTTTTCATGCTCAATCTGCCCCCAAGTACATTAGACCTGACCTGTGATCGAACATATTATCTATGCAGTAAGTCACTTTTAAAGCAGCAGTTGGTAACTAGTATAAAATTTGATTTTTGTCACGTTATGCAAAACTGACACCATGTCCCCACAGCTGTACATGTCATATGTAATCTGTGAAAAAACCCGGCTCCTGCAGTCCCTCCTACTGCTTCTACGGACATTTGTAAAAATCCACCGCGCCCGCTAAAATACAACCAATGAGAGTCTATCCCAATCACCGAAGGGCGAAGGCGGGGTACACCCTGGACAAATCGCCAGTTCCTAAATAATTCAAGTTGCTGCAAATTATTTTCATCCATGAAACTTCTTTAATTTTTCCACTGCCTTGCTCATTACCCGCCCACATTTTGTTTAATTTTTCCTGTGCACCGGTGGACTAGGTATAGGACTGATCCCGCCATTTCATTTACAGACATTCCAGAATAAAGGTTAAACCTTCCTGGAACAGCAGTCCTGTGTAAGGAGGGCGACTGAGATACATAAATATTACAAATGAATCCGTTCAGCCACAAACAATCCACAGTATTACCAACATACATGTAAATTTACTGTGGATTTTGAGATATATTGGCCAAAAAAATTCAAACATTAACAAAACACTACTATGGACATTAAAATATGCATTCAAAAGTATTTTATCAAGATTAGCAACCAAAAATTTGCCCAACTCCAACATTTTTATTTTTTCTATACATGGACAATAGTGCTGCACTAAATTAAGTGAGGGGCCATTGAAAGAGTCCAGTTTTCATACTTAATCATCATTCACTTATTGGTGAATGGATGGATTGACTTCCTGTATTAAATGTAAATATAAATAAATAAATAAATAAATACAGCCATATGTACAGTAACATAGAAAACCAAGGATAAAATATACTGAAATGCATCACGCCTTTGACTTGTGAACTGGGGAATTGTAAATGAAATCCAGTCACAAGGCCATTGAAGGTTCACGCACCAAAAAACTATCACACAAATAAGGTTTAATGGATCATGAAAGCTTGAACATGTCTTCTACTATATTCACATATCTATTATCCAGAATTTCAGAGGCTTAAATGTGAAATACTATAACAGCTGATTAAACCCTTACCTAGACTTCATACCAGGCTTTACATCCACAGTTTTATCAGAGCTGGCCACAACTCGCACAAACACTTCTCCAGCTTCAGGATGGTTTTGCCTTTTCAAGTATTTATTAACTCTGTCTTCAATGTAGGTCCCTAATCTCGTAGACTGCAACCCTTTACAAGGACAAAACATTCAAGATTAATGCAAGAATTAAATATTGGTTCAGTCTGATTCATTATCTATTGCACACAACTTACTTCTGGCTGAGAACTTGTTCTCCTTTCTTGTTTTCGCAGACTTCTTGAGACAATTGTCACAGATAAAGCTAGAACAACAACCATAAACATTATTTAACGTCAGTAATTTCATTACAGTAGGTGAGCCAGTTGTTAAGTGCTCAATTTAGAAAAAAAATGTAAGATTTGTGCTTTACATATTAAATCGGTAAGACCTATGACAAAACATACCCTGATGGCCAAATGACGTCATAGTGCAGCACACAGATTTGATGCATCTTCCTTCCACAGTCTTTACATTCAACAAACCTGCAAGAAAAGGAATATGGTTTAACTTTGTTTTGGTACACCAGTGAAAAAGCACTGCACAAAAAAAAACGAAACAAAACAAACTACTGTCCAGAGAGTACTCACGGCTCAGGATCCAACATGTCGTTTTTCTTCTTTTCAAACTGATCTTTTGAAATCATGCTGCATGAGAAAAACAACAACAAACACCCAAGTTCACTTTGGCACCTCTGAAAGTATTAACTCCTTCCTACACAATGAAGTCGAGGAGAGAAAACAGTCCGATAATCTCACATAACCTCAGGCAGTGAGCCGTCACACAAGCCTGGTAACTTACGTCTGCGGCTGTGCTGGGTCATCCCCCAGGGTCACACTGTTGCCCTGGATCTCGTTGAAGCACTTCTCACAGAAGTGATACCTGTCGGCAATAAGGCCATATTTGGGTGAACTGCAGCCAGCACACACAGTAGCAGCACAGGTAAACCGGTGCACAGGTGGCAGAATGCAGAGTGAACGGAGCACAGGGCAACAACCGAGGACGGAGCATGGACAGCGAACAGACGGAAGGACACACACATAGGCAGAGGCACAGGTTAGTCACAATTGAAATGGTCATGATCCAGCCACATTCAAACTGGAAAAGACTTGGGAGGACACATGCTAAGTTCTATGTTAATGGTGGCAAAAGAAGTTCAACAATAAATGAATGAACATTAGGAAATACAGTATGCTGACACTACACCATCGAGCTGCATGCTAAAATATGAAACAATGTTTTAGACTATACATCACATGCATAATGAAGTAATGAATAAATGAATGAAATGGTCATGCAAGGGGAGACAGAATGACTGAATGCATGTACTTGTGTGCAGTGTTCATATAGTTAAGACAAAAAGAAATAATTTATACTGCACCCCTAATATTTTCACCTTGACAACAAACCATCAATTAAAACTATAGATATTGACTTAAATATAACCGACTTAAGTATTGTATGATTAATTGGCCAGCCTGGATGCATTTTGTAAGATGCAATAGTAAAATGGCATTGCATGACAGTGAAGTGCAGTAACTTAGTTTGCACTCCAGGGGGAACTTTGGTGCCAATTTTGAAGCACAATAGAAAAGTACAGAAGCCATGAGGCTCAACTACACTCAATCTGCTTGCCCACACAGTAAATGGCACTGAGTGATAGCTTACCCATCAAGTAAATGACCTCATGGCTTTGTGTACAGTGTGCTTGTTTTGAAAAGAGCATCTTCCTCTATGATCTTTCATTGAAAATACCGGTTCATAGCCTCTTTAGAACTGTGATACCACCTTTGCATTCAACAGTAGACCTCTGAGGAGTCGTGCAAGTTTACCTGTTCTGGTAGCTGTAATATGTGCCATCCCTGGAGATCGTACACAGCTGTTTGCCATAGCAACACAGTGTCTGTGGTGAAAACTCATACTGTGGAAAACCAAAAGAAAGTTAAGATTCCTGATTTTTCAGTAGACATATGCAGAGTGCAGTTCACATGGAATGAAAGTCCATTTGCATGTAAACATAAAACTGAAATGACAAAAGTGCATAAAGCTTTAGAAAGAGAAGGCTTGGTGTTGCCTTCTCACCATGAAAAGTCTCACCTTTCTTCCACAGCAGTAGCCCAAGCCCTGCATGACAGGATCAATCTCTGACTCGAACACCTCTGCTAGTTTGGTGCAGTATTTGTAAACACGGGATGTTTTGCGGTTGTACAACCAGGCATTGTTGAACATGAGCCACACGTCATCCACATACTGCCACGGCTCCTGGTATTGACCAGTATCCAGCTTCCGTTTGATGGTAGATAGGTCAATAGGATTCTTCACTATGTCAAAGTAGTCCTGTAGAGCAGGTGATGGACATTTGTAGGCCTCACAACTCAGGTTTAAGTGTTTTTTTGGATGCTGTACTATTAGAACAATTCTGTGTGTGTGTGTGTGTGTGTGTGTGTGTGTGTGTGTGTGTGTGTGTGAGAGACACTCACAGGGATACCAAGAAGCATCGGGTCTACAGGTTGTCTGAAGGGCAAAGACTCTGGGTCTTGCCTGTACAGGGCCTCAAGTGTTGGCATTAGGGCTTGTCTTAGCTCCTCTGGCTTAAAGACTAAAAAGACAACCAAAGCATTAGATAGACAAGTTAAGATAAATATTCAACACTACCAAGTTTTATTCATCTGTACCTACTGATGAACAAGCCTTTTAGCAGGATTAAAATAGAGACAACGTGTAGCTCACCTTTTTTGCGAGCCTGGGTGGTGGAGGCTGTTGATGTGCTGTTGGCCCCACCGTCCTCCTCTTCTTTGGGTTCTGCCTTCATCTCCGGCTTTTTCTCATCAGTTTCCATTGGTTCTTGCTTTGGCTCTGCTGCATCTGGCTCCTCTTTCTTAACCAGTGGGGGTTTGGTATCTTCATCCTTTTCAACAACAAATGATTTATAGTGATTAGAAAAAGTGTCTCAAAATATATTGTTGATACATTTGGAGGAGAAACGTTGCACATAGGGGTGTTCGATAAAACGATAACAATATATATCTATCGATAGAGATGGGGAGTTCGATAGACAAAAGAGTTCAATATAAACTTCGATAAAAAAAAATCTCGGCGTTTTCCTTTGCCGGACCAAAAAATCAGAT
>JAPTYR010000030.1:24065557-24075940 GCA_029814505.1 Siphamia roseigaster | reverse complement strand
AGTGCATCACATGGATCAATCACAGATGTCCATCCTGTGCTGGACATAGTGGTAATGTGTACTCACGCAAATTACAGATGTGCCGGTGACGGAAAAGAGACAGCAATAGTATTACCGAACGTCAAGATTTCAGATGTTTATGCATATTTACCAGGTTTTTAGTGTGTGATTAGTGTGTAGTACAGTGAGTCTGTAGTTGAGTTGGATTCTGTTTGTGTGTCTGAAAAAACTGCGATATTTGAGTGTGAGGGCACGTGAGAGAAGAGGATTCACTGGTACGAGACAGTGTCTGTTCTTTTTGAACAGCATCATCATAAAAACCTTCATCATCAGTGTCTGATGAGCAGAAGCAGGAACAGCTGACAGACTATGCCGGTTCTGTTCTGTGCTGTGGATGAGGCAGGTGTCCCTCAGACAGGAGCAGAAGAACAAATCCTGTTCCTCTGCCCAGTTGCAACGGGAACCGGTGCCAGTGCACCGGCTGAACCGGCTATAGTTTATGCAGGTGCCCATACACTTTCACAAAGAACCGTCGACATTAGGATGCTTTAATGCCTATTCTCAAGCCTAATATTGACAATTTAAGAGGATGATATTGTAGTAGAGGAAGCACAGTTGCTCTACGTGTTGTCCAGTGAGGCTTTTTCTGTCCTTTGCATAAATTGCAGATCTCACTGAAAACCCGTTCGCTGGGTACAGATGAGGGCAGTGGTGCGCATAGAAACTTTCTTGCTTGTTGTGACAGAAGCTTGAAGCGATAAGGCTGGGTATAATGCTTCGTATGCTCACCTTGAAGGGCGGGAGTTTGCACCGCAGCCACCTTGAAACCGTTCGCAACGTTCAGCAGCCTTTCCCGATTTGTTGTATTCTGTGTGCCAAACTAATCAGATGTTGTGAGGGGCGGGGCAATGACGATGAACTCTAAGTGTTGGGAACAGAAGACGCATTCAGGAGGACACGGCTGCAAAATTGGTTGTGGAAATTATATAAATTTATCGGTGGACATTTATGGAAGGGTATGGCCGATACCAATACCCCAAAATGCTGGATATCGGTGGGACCAATAATCGGTCGGACCTTATTCTGGACCACCTCGTACCTTTCCTGAAAATTGCATGGAAACTGGTTCAGTAGTTCTTACATAAAGTTACTGACAAACACAAACAAAACAAGTTGTGCCAGGCACAACAAACCCTGCCCGTCACAATTGTTTTATCTGATTTTCTCCATCTCGTATCATTGAGAAAACACATTTTGGTGACCTTGACCTTTGACCTAAATTCACCAAAATTTAATGGGATCTATTCTGGACCACCTTGTACCTTTCTTGAAAATTTCATGGAAATTGGTCCAATACTTTTAAAGTTGCTGACAAACAAACGGATGCCTAAACAAAAAAAAAAAAACAAACCATAAACAATACCTTCACCTCCTCTTCGGGGAGCAAGGTAAAAATGTCCAGATGACATTTTTGATACTAAAATCATTCCCTTAATGAGCTGTGGTAAAGAATTTTCTTTATATAAGAATAGTCCAAGCCTATGATCCCCTCCATACAAGATCTCACCTCTAAACTCACTGACCTCACAGAAGCCATAATGCCAACATAAAGAACTAGACTAGCTTTACCAAAAAGGCGTTCAGAGATGCGAACAGAAGGTCTACCTGGGAACACCTGCAATGGACAGCAGTCTAAAAATGTGATGCATCTTACCAAGTTTGAATTAATCCACTCATTTCTCCAAATTCCTTTTGAACATCTCTCAGCAAAAATGTAAATATGCAATCAGTTTGGAAAAATACTGAAAAGCAATGTATGTAACAATATAATACATTTCAATAATCTTAACCTCATGCTGTGTGTACCGCGAGCCATTTGCTGTAAAAACAACTGGTGACTTATGGGACCAATTAACCTGAAAGGTGAGCCTCACCTTATTCATGTTTCCAGCTTGCTGAGCATTCAACGCATTGTGTGCGCCCAACTGTGGCCCTCCTTGGGTGAGTGTCTCAGCCAGCACACTGCCTCCAACACCAGGTCCAGCACCAACTTGTGTCCCCTGCATGCCTTGGCCCTGGTACTGCATACCAGGTCCCGGCCTCCCCCGGCCTGCAGGTCCGAGGGCCCCATTCATCACTTGTCCTGGCTGGCCCATCACTCCATGACCTTGCCCACTGTTCAACATGGCCTGATTGAAGCCCATGGCTGGGCCCCCATTGCCTTGTCCTGTAGCAGCACCTCCCTTTTGAGATTGGGGAGACTGGTGATTTGGGGAACCCTGTCCTAGTGGACTTTTACCAAGCACAGCACCTAGCTGGCTTCCAATCATGCCTCCTTGCTGGGGGCTGGGAGAGTTGAGACCGCCTCCCAAGATCGATGAGCTTCCTGGTCGTAGTAGCTCAGATAACTGCTTGTGTTTGGCTGCTGCATCAGGGACGATAGAGTTGAGACCAGGACCCCCTCCACCGCCTGAGCCACCATTAGAGGACATTCCCATCTGGGACAAGTCACCATTTGGAATGAGCTCATCTGGAAGGTCATTTTCTAGGTCGAACAGAGATACAAGATCTAAAAAAAATAAAGAAAAAGGAGGTAAGTATTGACAGGCATCATTAATACAAGTTCATGATACACAAGCAAAACGCAATAAAGGCATTTGTTTCACCAGAAAAGAAGACTTTTTATTATTATATATAGTAAATTATATACTACTTGTGTAAATTTGCTGTATATTCTAAATTTGAAATTGTAACAATTGTTTTTAAATTGTTTGGTAATGCATAATACTCTCTGTCCACTATAATGATGATTTTCTGTGTTAAGAAAGATTACAAATTATAGTAAATGGTCTATAACAAAGTTCTTGGTTGCAGTTGTTCTGTACTTGATTCTAGAATGGATTCCCAAATCTAGAATATTGTTACCTAGATCTAATCTTTACTTTAGTCCATCACTGTGGAAACAGTTGCACTGTGTTCTTGGAAGCATCTCTCAAATGGACCAATACAACATACAAAATGGGTACCGATCTCACAAAATTATTTAATAGCAAACTCAAAACATCTTTCAATTAATATTTTTGAAACAATAATAATAATAATATAACTTTGAATCATCCTGAGCAGATGCAATGATGCAGACTGTAGATAAACACATTTAGACTTGGCTGACAAATTACCCGGCAGAGTATGGATAAATCTGTATTTGTACACCACAGTTCTACAAGAACAGGACAAAGAGACAATATTTATTTTGTAGTTTATGGCTTCATGCTTGTGGCTTCTAGCTGTTTGGAAAAAGGAAGGTACAGTCAACACATAACTTGAAAGGCAGCTTTAATATTAATGATGCTAAAGAGTCTCAAAGGCACGTCAACTATGACATGTAACGAGAGTTTAAATACAAGCCATGAATGAAATATATATTCTATTGGTGCACACGGTTAACGCAACAAGTCTCACAGATGAGAACATGCACCTGTGTCTTGCTAGAAGCCTATTCAGAAACAAGACAGTACACATTCATAAAATGAAGCAGATGGAAATGAACATGGTGATTCTTTTCAAAAGGGTTCAAGTGCAATTTCAATTCACCTCTTATACAGCAAGGAAATGAAATGCATATCCAATAGGAAGTAATTACAAGCCAAGTAGTGACAAGGGAAGCATCTGCTAAAGAAGAAGCCCAACACTTGAGTCAAATAATTCTCACCTGAAGAGGACATACAGGTGCTACCACGAAGGCAATTGACCCAAAACGTTCAGCAACAACATAAAAATGTGGTTCAATTAAGGCACTTCAATCTAAGCTATAACAAGAGCAACCGGTAGGATGCGCAAGTTGAGCCGGCTGCGCACACACAGACAGACAGACACACACACAAAGATACGTACTCATTCCAATAGTTGATTCCGCTTTGCGGCTCAACTAATAACGGAGCATCAGGCCGCTGCTCCCTCTTCAGTAACATAAAGATGCAGAGATTCAATGTCAGATGCTTCTACTGTTTCCTCTAGTTACCAAGGCAATTGCAGACTAAATGACGATATTAAGTTCGTAAAAGTTCAGGCTTTACATTTACCGTCCAGCTTCCTCACAAGTCATATTGTAATTATTGTGGACAATATTGCAATTTATGATTTGACTCAACTTCCTTAGTTATAAAGCTTGTAATAAATCAACATAGGACATTTAGAGGGCCCATATCATGCAAAATCGACTTTTTGGGGGTTTTGGCCTCTTAACAGAGCTATTGGGGTCTCATATAAATGCTCAAAGTATCATTTTTATTGATTAGCTCTCCCCTGCGGGGGAAGGGGAAAGGCACCGGGAGCCGTGATTCCCCAGCAAAACGAGCTGTTTGCCATTGCTGACGCGCAAACAGATTTTTCCTCCAGGGCAATCTTTACTCAGTATAGTTTTACATGTAAAAAATAATATTTTATTTGTCGTGTGTACTATATTTGCACATTTGTTTAAATAAGAAAAAAAAAATTTCCTGCTCTGAGACCACGTCACTGTGCAGGAGGGGGAAGAGGGCTGTGCTTACAGCGAGAGAATGGAAGGATCTGTTTGGTGACTCGTTTCGAGGGGAGGTCTCCATCAAATATATGAAAAAGGTCCCTATTAACATTACTTTTGAGAGTTGAGTGTTGTCTAACCCGAAATTATCACTAATGGACTCAGGATTTATTGCCAATTGTGACAAAATAGCATAAGTAAATAACATAAGATGATAAGAGTTAATGGTAAAGATAAACAAAGAACAGAAAATGGCAAAATGAGTACAAAAGTTTACCTAATGCTTATAACATTGATCAACTTCAGTATTTCCACTGGCAAGGTCCTTGCATAGAAATTTTTTTTTTATCATTGTAGAAAAAAGTATTGCATTAGGGTGCTTTCACACTGCATACCCGAGTCCATAAAATACTTTGATATGGTCATACTTTTCCTACAGATGTTGTTTGTGCCCGAGCATGAGTGGGTGTTACAGGGTAGTGGTGTGGAAAGAATTCTGTCGCTATCCAATAAACACATTAGCCAGAAGAAGATGTACCTTTCCATCATCAACCAAGCAACTGTTCTTTTCATTTCTCTACGATAGCACCAATACTTTTCTATCCATTAGCCTGTTTGAGGCAAAGTGAAGAAGATAAACCTTTGTTGTCCCTGATATTTCGAATGTGCAAAAATGTGAAAAGCTTATGCATCTTCAAACCTTAATTACAAACTGACTAAACTAACCTGATGGAATGTGTTTCTGTAAAAGGAATCAGTTTATGGAACAATGTTTTTTGTAAATTGATTGTTTTGGGGGATAAATGGGGCAGATAAATAAGACTTGTTTTCTTTCTGCTCCCTTTCATTCTGTATCGGAGAATGTTTGTATTTGTTTTATATTGTTTGTTTTATTTTATAAATGAATGAAATAAAGAAATGAAAAAAAAATCTCACTCACGCCTGTACTAGAAGCTGCACTGCAAAAAGATAATGTAAGTGTCGTACACTTTTTTTTTTTTAAGAGACATTGAGTGTATTTGTGTAAAAATATCAGAATTGGATCAGCATTGGTGATACCAGCCAGTACTTTACTTGTTATCAGATCAGAAAGAAAATCTATGGTATTGATTTTGAAAGTTCTGGGAAAATGACCCAGTCACAGAATATTTTCTTACCTTTTTTTAGTCAAAGTAAGAAAAAAGTCCAGATGGAGGCAGCCCATTTTAAGCTTTAAAAGGTTAAGGATTGTTTTATAGTCCCTTCTGTAATGTGACTGCAGCATGAATGCGGCCGCACCACAGGAAGGAAGATGTTTTTATGAACCCGAACCCTGTCATTTTACCTCCTACAGCAATCATCACCTTCACAAATGAATCTCATTCTCCTTTTTAAAGCTAACACACCTCAAACTGACTTTAGCTAATTTGAATTCCATCACTGTCGAGAATCACACCCCGAAGAGCGCCTCGTCTGAAGTAGAGGGCTAATTTGATGACAAACACAGCTGAAAGAACCCATTATTATTCAGAGACAGAAGCTCGCAGTCTGGGCCCAGGCACTTAGTTTGGATTTAATCTAGCCCAATGGGAGGTTGATCCCGTTCTTTCCATTTTCACAGTCATTCAGCAAATTCAAGATAGAGAATCTTCCATTAATATATTCATATAGACAGGTAACTTAATGCATGGCAATTTCCGGTACAGTGGAAATACGTAAAAACTTAAGTGCACCTGCGGGTAACAGAGACACAATAGCATGAACACACTCACACAAAACGCAGAACAAACTCATATGCAGTCAGAGAAGCACAAATGGCTCATTTGCAGCAATATTATTTTAGTGTCACAGCCCTGTGAGAGAAAGTATCAATCCACACAAAAACCTACGGGAAAACTACCCCGGAGTGATTTGACAAACTTCAAAAGGAAGACTTAGGATGTTTTCTCTTTCTTGAAAGAAAAAAAAAAGCAGAAAAGAAAATAAAATAGCAGATGCACCATAGCTCTATTTAAAGACTCGGCGGCTTCCAACTGTATTTACATAACTTTAATTCAGTCTCTAATTAAAGCCCCAGAGAATCTCAGCAAGACTGGAATTCAGAATAATTAAGGAGAATGAAATACAAGTGAAATAACAACTGAAGCTTCTTTGGTTTAAATCTAAACACTCAGGTGTAGCTGTCTGTTAATTACATGCTATTGTTAGGTTACTTTAAAAGGGTACTCATACAAGGGAGAATTTGGAGCCGTTTTGCTTCAGTATTAGCATGCTGATTGCTCCGTTGGGGAAAGACTCTTCTTTACGCTCACAGATTTGCCGTTTAGGGGAAGCTTGGAAGAAAGTCAAAAACTTGGGTCCTCCAACGCGTTTTCAAAGGGCAATTAGGCTATGCTTCCTCTATTCCCTTTATTTTGACTGACTTTTATATCCGGGCCATATATTTACACATTACTGTGTGTGTTTTCAGTATTTTTAATTTGCTGTTTAAGTTTCTAGCACTTTTATTTTTGCTCTAATTACTAAGTGACCTCTAACTCATTTTTTCGGTGCCTGGGTAAAACTGATGCTGAAATTTAGCTGAAGCCGCAGTTCTTAAATAGTTCAAATAGGTAGGTGTGAGCTCCTCTACAGTAAATGAATGATTATCAAACACTGTGGCAGAAACTATTTCTTCATTTCTTTTAAACAGAATTCAGACTTTTAACACAGGTTTTTTTTAAGTAGTTATTCCCACAGCAATTTTATCTCATAGCACATTTTCCTTTTTACATTTCTCAGTTTTGATATAGTAATCTCTAAAAATTAGCCTGTTCTTTTGCATGATCTGTGAATTAATAATCTAGAATAATATATCTGATGTTCACTGAAAAATGCAAAATGTAGAGGTTAATATTAAAATAAAACAGTGATAAAATACTAAGGAAAAGTTAAATGTAGTTAAAACTTTGTTTTGAGGTCACCGCAAAATTAGTTGTAGGTCTTTTATGATGACAACAACTGAAGCTTTTTCACTAAATTCTGAAGTTATGAATTGCTTTGTACACACATATAAACACTTAATTTCTTCACATAAAGATTGTAGACACATTGTGACATTCAGTTTTTATCTATCGATCGATCGATCGATCTATCTATCGATCTATCTCTGTGCAAGTCTACACTGTAAAAAAGAAAATGTCGACATAATTTAAAATTTTAAAGTAATTTTCTGCAGTAAATATTTTAAGGTTTCTCAATGAGGTTGCAGTTCATGGTACCAAGTTAAATTATTTTGTTGTCCCAATGATGAATGATGTGTTATGCTAAAACATGATACATTAAATTCTTCGTTAAGCCATCAAACCTTTTGTTCCCCTAATAATAATAATAATAATAATAATAATAATAATAATAATAATAATGGATTCGATTTAGGGTGCTTTCACATCACGAGTTGAATTATTTGGTCAACACCAGGCCATACAATTTTTATTATGTAGCTTAGAAACTCCAGTATGGTCCATTTTGACACCTGCAAATGAACCAAAATTGGTTTGTACAATGTTTATCCTATGGTAAAAATAAGCACACATTATGGAGTGACATATTCACACACTGGTACTTTTTCTGTTTGTATATTTCATTCTGTGTTTTGGACATTTTTGGCAAAATATGCAGTTAGAAAATTAGTTGCGGCTGCATCTGCAGAACAATCAGCTGATGTACTGGAGTTGTTAAAAGTATACAGCATGTCATTTCTGGCAGAGAAGATGCACAGAAAATGAAATAATTAGTAACCCCAACCTATGACGCATTTGACATAGTTTGTTTGGATCTACGGTTTGTGGTTTGGACCCAAGTTCTCATTCTCACCTGAGCGACTGCACCAGAGTTCGGCATTTGGTCCAGAGTCAAGCGGACTGAGACCACCTCTCGGTCCACTCGATGTAGTGTGGATCAGAGTGCGATTGATGCTTTCACACCAACGAAAACAAACCAATTTTAAGCCTAAATTCTACCGGATGTGTCTGCGGTCCATCTCCACACCGCTGTGGAGGCGGAGTCAATCCGTTTCAGCTATAATCAATGCATGTAATTCCACCAGATGTGGTACAGCTGTGGATCTGCTCCGCCGGCCTCCGGCAGATGGCTCAGATGTGCAGAGCTTCTATTTTTGCCGGATGCTGGACCACAGTGCAGCAATTCAGCACACAGCAGATCACGCGGGACCGGAAGTTGAGCACAAACACAAAATAAAACATCTGTAGATTTTAAAGTAAAATAAAGTAAAATAAAATAAACCGTGTTAACTATGTAAAAATTTTATTTGGGCAGTAAAACTGGCATTTTTATACATCCAAGCATCTCATGTCGTAGCTAAATTTCTTGTTTTCTACTAATTGAACCGTTTGGAAATCGGTGGAAAATTCTTCTCTAATATTGTAGTGCACCTCTTACCTCAGTGGATATAGAGTACAATACACAATTTTCCAATTGTGGGATCAATAAAGTGCTTCTATTCTATTCTATATTCTTGTAGCACCGCTCCAAGATGGTGGCGCTTAGGCACGTCACTCGACAGTCAATGCTGCGTCTGCGTATATAATGTCTGTTATGTCTGAATGGATGTAATTATCTATACATAGTAAACACCCCCATCTGTATATTGCACGATTATACATTAATTGCGAGAGCTCGTTGATCAACTGGAAGACGGGGTCACAATGCTTCGTACCGCAGATGGATCCAGTGAGAGTTGACGCACATCGGATGACAGAACAGAGCGGAGCCAGAATAGATACGCATCCAGTGGAATCCCGGTGTTTTTTGGTTTGAGTGGAATATGTGGTGCACACAAAGTCCACCCTTATATTGTGCTTTTATATGAATTCATACTGAAATCTTGTAAAGTGAATCAACTTTTTTCTTGCCGTTATTCTCTTGTATGATGTTTTATTTCAATGTCCTGTGTGAAGCACCATGAATTGCCCGGTTACTGAAATGTTCTGTATAAATAAACTTGACTTGACTTATTGACACCAGTGTGAGTCGGAGCACTGAAGGCAAGGACGCTGAAGTGTCTCACCCAGGACACAACGCCACATGACTAGGACAGAGTGGAATTCGTATTGCCAATCCTTCGATTACTGGACAATCTGCTCTACCTGCTGAGTCACGGCCATGTTTAAGCAACTGCCAGGAAAACCCATTGGCTGTAGTGTGTACACACAGTGGCTGTCCAATTCCATTGTCCTCTTTCAATGTCCACTTGCAAACTTCAGTCTATAATTAAATCTATGTTGAGGTATCAAATATTTTGTTGGTCTGAAGAAATGTTTTTCATGGTTGGAATGTTTTTTCTGTTAGAAATATAAAGCTCTCTCTCTCTCTATCTGAACAAATTCCAATTTTCTTTTTTTACAGTGCATGTATTTTAACAGCTAAAGGTGTTTCCGTCCTTTTCCCTTCTTTATTGTCGAACCAAACCTCTAGAATCTGATGTCAATCAACTGAAAACAGATGGATAACTATTATTATGGAAGAATAATACATGGGTATATTGTAGTTTGCAGCTTTAGTGGGTTAATCTCTCTTTAGCAAAGACGTATGTGTTCATTTTACAGTGATGATAGTGCTGTGAATGAGTTGTCCTCCTTCCACCCATAAATCTCCTTACTATACAAGAAACATTATCCAGAATTTCTCTGTGTCATCTGAAGAGTTGAGAAATAATAGGGAATAATCCAGTAGCTCATTTTAACATATCAATGTGTTTACTAATAAGGAATCTCATTTGGACTGTGTCTGATTAACGAGCACGTCGATTACACACACACACACACACACACACACACACACACACACACACACACACACACACACACACACACACACACACA
>JAPTYR010000030.1:24036774-24047094 GCA_029814505.1 Siphamia roseigaster | reverse complement strand
TATTGTTATTTACCTTCTACACATTAAGGTTCTCCTCACATTGTAGCACTTGTCATATGAAAGGTAGCTTGATGAGCTCTTCTTCGACAAAGGCATTATTATCATTGCAAAACATAATTTAAAAAGTAAATTTAGAACAAAAGCAATGTCTCCTTTTTCAAAAAGTTTGCAAATGTACAGTTTTCCCTTTAATGTTATTTTTCCCTTACTGAAAAAGGCTGAGTCTACACATTATTCTACTCTAAAGGCACTTAAAAGACATAGGAAAGAAATAACCAAGATTAAAGGTGTAAAGATTATCAAGTAAGTAAATAGGAGATAGTGGGATTTGTAGCAGGCAAGAGAAGGTCCAGATTCAGCCATCACATCTTCTCCTGTGTGTGTGTTCCTGTATGACAATCCATCCAAAGTCATCAGTTTCAGACAAAAGTTGTCTGGCTGATGTAGAAACAAAGGTTCTTTAAATAGTGTGTGTTTTTATATATATATATATATATATATACATACACACACGTATACCCTGGTACGATTGAACGCATAGCAATTCCACAATGCCAACCAACTGTAACAAGAGCTTTAAAGGGTAGAAGTTTGAAGACAAAAAGTGCCTTAGTAGTAAATTCTTAAAGTCTGGTTAAGTCTCCAGTGTTGGGGTTATGATCATCACATTTGTCCTTCTTGACGTCTTTTTGAGACATGGAATTACTGTGTGTACTTTGCGGAGTGGAGGATGAGATGATGTGCTGTTTGTTCTCTGCAGAAGAAGAGGGTTCCTCTCGGTTGGTAGCAGGTATAGATGTCAAGCCACTATGAGACACAGACCTTCTTGCGTGACTGGGTTCTGGTGAGGGGCGTCTTTCACGATTGGTCACCTGATCTCCACAGTGTGTCACGTTTTTCTCATGTGCAAGCCCTGTGTTGGTTGAGGAACCAGCACTGGCACTGGCCACCATGGTGTTGGTACTGCTTGCATTGATGCTGGTTGTGGGCACCATGCTGGCAATTTCATCAGTGGGTGAGCGTCCAATACTACCATCCACCTGCGCCCGGATCTCTGGTGAGACTGACAGCTGATACTGGGGTACAGGGCCACTTTCACTGCTCTTAGGGTAAAGGAAGGTCTTCATTTGACCTTTCCCTTTAACATTAACCGTGCCACGGTAATCAAATTCATAATCCATGCTACTGAGCACACAGTAGCTCTCCTCGCTGACCTGGACACGACACTCAACACCTGTTGTATCCATCCGACTGGCAATGTTGACTGTGTCTCCCCAGATGTCATAAAGTAGTTTAGTAGTACCGATCACACCTGCGGTCAGAGGTCCATGATTGAATCCAATGCGAAGCTTGAAACCAAAGCCTAGCATGTTCTTGTTGAAGTCATCCACCACATGCATCATTTCTAGGGCAAATTCAAAAAGAGCACGGAGGTGGGCATGAGGATGGGCAGCATCTGCACACTGCTGTGCATTGAGCCCCGCTGCTGCCATGTATGTTGCGCCAATAGTCTTGATCTTTTCAATGTTTGTGAAGGCAGGCTTCCTTAGCAGCTCATCAAAGTCTCCAATCAGCTCATTGAGGACACGGGAACACTCCTTGCCTCCTTCGTAACTTTCTTCATAAAACTCACTGAAGTTGACAATACTTGCAAATATTACTCCCACATTATCATGGTTTTTGGAATAGCTCTGGGTGACCTTTAGCTGCTCAGCTACATGGATGGGGATGATGTTGCGGAGCAGCCAGTCAGCCTGGTCCCTCATGTTCTGGATTTTGATGCGGTGTTGATCAGCTTCTACATTACCGTGGTAATGCAGGCGGTAACTGACCTCAAATTCACGGTTAAGAAACCAGACCAGGAGGAGGAGCAGGAAAAAGGCCACACAGGCTTCATGGCCAAGTAGGTCCTGGAGGTGGGGCTCTGGATCAGAGTCTGCTGGGCTGTCAGACATAGCAGTTGAGGTGTTGCTATTGTTGTTTTGGCCATCTGACCTATTAGAAAGAGAGTGAGATTAAAGATATGAATATCTTGGAAACTACAGAGGGTTTTTGCAAAAGTAAACTGAAACTTAGCTAAAATATTTAATGCACAATGTGAAGGGAATACATAAGTCTTTTCCCAGTACCAGCTTATCTAAAAAAATATACTGAGCAACTTTAAATGTTGATGCCACCACATCACATTAATGACTGCACTTACCAAATAAACAGACTCCTCGTAACACTGCAAGAAATAAAAAAAAAAACCTCATGAAAATTATTGTATTAAGGAATCGAATGCTGCGTTTCCACTAGTATCGGCTCAACTCGATTCAACTCATCCCGCTTTGGTGTGTTTCCATTACGAAAAAGGACCTGGAAACATGCTACCTGGTACTAGATTTCTGGTATCACCTCCACCAAGGTTCCAAGCGATACTAAAAGGTGACGTATAAACCTTGCAGACACCGATTAGTCAGACAGCTGTCTCTGTGACCCGCCCCTTTACAAATGCAAATGCAGAAGTTGACAGTAAATACTGGTACATTAATCCACACCATGACAGCCTAAAACTACACCATGGTCAGTTCAGGAGATTCAGTCTTTGGTGGCCGATACAAAAAGTCCAATAACAACATAAAACAAGTGAGTTTAGAAACAATACCCTGAACAGACAACACTGCAGTAATGCACTGCACCGCTATGACATTCAGTTCCTGTAAAGTCAGTACTATCCTGTAATGGAACTGCTACAGAGTCAAGTCGAGCCAAGCCCATATTAGTGGAAATGTGGTATAATACAGTCCAGTTCACAGTATTTTTATCCACATCTTTTTAATTAGATGTTATGCATACCTGCAGGGGTACCTGAAGAGTAAGGTAAGTTGTCCCACACCAACCAAAGTAGCCAGAGCTGAGCGCATCCAATAGCTTAGCTGGCAGAAGTTACAGTACTGAATGATAGCTATGATGACGGCACAGCAGACAAACATGATGAACTGGGAAACAGAGAAGAATTCATTTTTTAAAAAGCCTACAATTCACATCAGCATTTTAAATTACTATGTGTATTATAAAGGGGGACTCAGAATAGGGCTACAGAATAACAAATACAGCAACATGCATGATAAAAATCATATGCAACTCAGATGTTTGATAAAAAATTTGGATTTTTCAAAACAGAACATTAAAATATTACATCCTCCTCTATTTCGCAACTGTACACAGCTAGGCTAATTACACCCAATTACCATTTCCAACTTCTGTTAAATATTTTTTTATTACAGTATTTATTAATTCTTGATAGAAATTAACAGACACTAAATATAAGTAAAATAGAAGACAATAAAACCATAACTGTCCAATTTTATTGGGCAGTGATGAAAAATATCCATCCCTGCATATCCAATATTGTTAGTGTTCAGTACTAGATTTTTTTTGTTTGTTGTTATAATATCCTATACTTAACCAGCTGAAAATATAGATTGAGATAAAAAAAAAATCCAGATTGACAGATCAGTTAAAGAAGCATTATGTAGACAAATACATTATCTTTTAAAGAACAATAAAAGAAGCTTATGATTTTCAAACGTTTAAAACAATTCAACCAAAATTTAATTCTGTGCCAGGAGGGGCCCAATGTTCTGCTGAACAATATAAGTAAAAGGTGTTGTTATTATTGAATAGGAATCCTTTTTTCCCCCCAGTTTATTACATTGAGTTGCTTTTCATAAGGATTTGACTAAAAACCCACATTGAATTAGACTCGTAATTTTAAGTCTGACCATTTGCCTTACTGGGAAACAGTTATAAAATACCACTCCAGTGAAGTGACTGTACTATAACTGTGATTCATACCTTCTAAATCAAGTATATGACTTAATTCCTTGACAGTTGGAGAATATTTGAATGTCTCCTTTTTATTTTGAGGTGCCCCATATTTACTTTTTATTAGCTGAAGTTAGTCTAAATACATAAACATCTGAAACACAAAAATTACCTGGATAGATAGATGCATGTCACATGTGATGTTTGAGAAAACAGTGACTGCAGGTAGAGACACCAGAGCAGCACCTATAAAGTGCCTTGGTATCCAGCCTGAGACTACACTCATCAGCATCCGAGTGCAATTCAGTGCACTATCCAGGTAGAAAGCCATACTAAAGAAAGAAAACAAGAAGCTGAGATAAGGACACAGATGAATAAATGCATCTCATTCGGCCAGTTTGCACCAGTCCTGAGTGATACAAGATAATGTGAAACAATGGTCAATGAAGAAAAATATATGGATATTATCTGTAGTTATTGCAAAGTCTCTTCATCAGGGCTGTTTTATTTTCTCCCTTGAATCATTATTTCTAAAAACCAAAGACCAAGTCCAAAATCTTGGTGTCCATAATCAGGTGTCAAATCAAATTAATCACCAAAACAGCCTTCTATCACCTAAAGAACATATTCAGAGTCAAAGGTTTTATGTCCCAAACAGACTAATAGAAGCTCAGAGATGCTTTCATCTATAGTAGACTGGACTACTGTAACAGTTTTCTGACTGGACTGTCCCAAAAGACCATTAAACAGTTACAGCTCATTCAGAACGCTGCAGCTCCAGTTTTGACCAGAACCAAGTCTTTACACGAGCTCCCAGTCAAATACAGAATAGATTTTAAAGTTCTGTTACATGGTCACTGAATGGTTTAGGTCCAGAATACATGAATAACCTGTTAATAGAATATAAACCCAGCAGGGCTCTGAGGTCCAGAGTTCAGACTAAACCTGGTGAAGTAGCTTTTAGTTGTTCTGCTGCAAACAACTGGAACAAACTGACCTCAAATCAGCCTCTAATGTCAACATTTTTAAGCCCAGGTTAAAAACATTCCTCTTTTCATGTGTTTATGGGTAAACTCTTCCTCAATCTTGTCTTTTAAATGCTTTTTTTTAAGGTCAATGTCTATTTTAATTTTAATGCTAATTTTAATGTATGGTTTCAATATAATTAATGTATTGTATAATTGTAATGTATTGTATAATTATATGTAACCATGACTTACCCCCCCACACTGATTGAACTGTCTTGCACTGCAATTTTAACAAATTGATTTTATTATTATGATTTTATTATTACTATTTTATTAATATTTTAAACTGCACCTTTTTTTATTTTACTATTCTATTGTATTTTTATTCATGTTGTGTTTATTTATATATATATTTATTTATATATGTATATATTTATACATATGCTTAGGATGGAATGTTGTGGCTGCTGCTGTGGAGAAATGCACTAAACAAATTTTCGTTGTACCCCTTGCAATGACAATAAAGCTTCTATTCTATTCTATTCAATTCAATTCTATTCTATTCTATTCTATTCTATTCTATTCTATTCTATTCTATTCTATTCTATTCATTTCACTGTTGGAATGCATTTTAAAACCACATTTTATCTCTGATTATTTTAATGTCTTTTACACTTTTGTGATTTTTAATGTCTTTTATTCCTCTGTGATTTTTTTATGCTTCTGTAAAACACCTGTTTATGAATAGTGCTAAACAAATAAACTTGCCTTGCCTTCTTCCGTCTCTATTCTCATCTATCCTTCTACTTTCAACACCACAACCCAAGACAACTAGACTCCAGTTTCCTATTAGAATTCAAATAAAACTCACACCAATCAATAGTATACATTCAACATTACTATACAGATGACAAGTCAAAAGACAAACTTCCAACAGTAACTTTGCACATGTAGTTTTCCTCAAACAGGTAAATGTTACGGTCTCTATGCAATCTGTGTGATTATAATTATTATGATGTCCTCTCTTACCGTATAGCAAACAGCAGAGCCAGAGCTTCACACAGGCCAGCTATAGCAGTTACAATGAGTGCCGGCATGGGTAGACTCTGATGGGTGACAAGTGGTTGAAGGAAACATGCTACTGAGAGCGCGAAAAACACGGAACAGCACAGCAGCATGTCCAGGAAAGAACTGAACATTGGGCTTGCAAAAGTTTGCACCACTGCCTGGGTTTCCACCTGGGGGGAGGGACAACAAAGAAGAGGAATTTAAGGGACAACATGAGGGGAAAAAAGCATATAACTATACTACATTTGTGGAAAAATTATTAGACGATCAAAAGTCATCAAAAACAATGGTTATGCAATCAAGTGCTAACTCCTGTGTGCATCATGTGACCAATGCATACAGTAAAAAAACATGGAATGCCTAAAAGCACTGTTTTTGTCAGTATAAGGCCATAGATGTTGATTTGAGAACTTAAGTGATTTTGGTTATTATAAAGAAAACCATGTAAATGCATAGATATCAGGTGTTAAATTAAACTCTTGTGAGCTATTTTTGTTTTTATCATTATATTTGTCCAAACAAAGGTAGCTTTAGTTTCACCGGGCATTAGAATGAACAAGAAATTGAAGAAAACACGAGTTGTCTAATTTTTTCCCCCTTAATAACCAGGGTAAAATTAAAAAAAAAATCATAAATGTGATTAACTGCAATAATAGCTAACTAAAATAAGATCTGAACAGAGCCATGAAAGTGTCATCACTGAATTACCATCAGTTATTTAATTCTAAATGTATCTATAAAAATGTAATGACTTCGATCCCATTATACTTAACAATGTAGTTCCAGTTGCACCCATGTCAAGTGCACTTCTAAAATTATACCAGCAGAGAGCATCACAGCCTAATACAAATCTATTTCTGAGGCCCTGCAGTGATTTCTCTTTGCCGCAGTCTTGACTGGTCTGGTCATAACACAGTGCTAACAGGCTTTCCAGACAAGACACAGACACATTGAGAAACAAACATGCACAAATGCAGGCAGTTGCTCATGTTCACACTGAAAGGCTGTTGAGATTTAATGAGTGGAGTCGTAACAAGACATAGTTATTCTTTGAGAGTTGCAAAAGTCAGAATGATTGTTGGATTATAGTGAGTCCGAAACCAACTGTCTTAAGCTCACAGCACACTTCAGTGAAGTCAAAAATAAACACACATCCACATGAATACATCCACAGTCATTATACACAGGACAAAAGGCAGCATTATGCCTCACACAAACACTCACACACCTCCTCCTGGTAGCTTATCCGGTAAGCAGACTCCAGGCTCTTTTCCAGGAAGGTGAGGCTCAGCTTGTTTATGGGAGGTTTGTAAAAATAGTCCTTCATAAGGCTGTTAAGGGCATGGTGGACAGAAATCGGATTTAAGAATATGCTCAGAAAATTTGAAAAACAAATGTTAGTATTGAGAGAAAGAATAAATGAGTAACTTTTCACTAAATGCTTACATTTTGGTGCAAATCAAATCATGGTTTAAGTGATTGAGGAAATAGTACAATATATTATTTTTAAGCAGCAGGCTGTCTACATATCTCACCTATCCTCTTTGATGACGTCCACAAAATGAGCATCACTTCTCTCCCTGAAGTTCTTGGAACGCAGAGGGATGAGCGCTGAGTGATCCATGCCCATAGCACCAACACCCCAGGTCTTCTTCTCTTTTTCCTGCAGCATCTCACACAGTGATGTTTGGCTGTTGTTCAAGGCTTCCATTCTTGGACTGAGCAGACCGTTCAGTGCCTTGGGGCTGCGTCCTGCGGAAATAGCTGGGGAGCACTTCAGATTTGAAGAGTCCTAGGATGAAGAGGTAAGGGTGAGAGGTTCTCATTGGTCCAAAAATGGAACTTGGCTTTAATAATAAAATGCAATAATAACAGTGCAGTGGAAATGTAATGGACTATAAAACTACAGGGTATTCAGTGTGTGCTTCTGTTACACACTTTGGTTTTATACACATGTGTCTGTGGCATCCTTTAACTGGGACTCATGGAGTTCTATTTCTTTGAACTATTTTGAGATTTTTTTCTTTTTTCTGCTGCTTCTGCTGAATAAATGTAACCAGAGCCAGTCTGTACTGCCCCAATATGGAAATAGAAAAATCTAAAACAGGCAATAGGGACAGACTCTAATCTGTAAAAACTGTGCTTCATCTGTTTAGTAGAAATAACAACAACAGGCTAACCTTGTTGCTGTTGGTCTTGTGATCGTCATGGCAGCCATTGTGCACCGCTCCTTCCTCCAGAACCTGATCCTCTCCTGGCATCAGAGTCACACTGCAGGACAAACATGGAGACTGCAGGGAGGTTGAGTTCGGACGGGCACAGTATGGAGAAGATGTATCGTAAGGAGCAAAGAAAAGGAAGGACAATATGAACTGAGAGGTACATATCAAAGTGAAAAACAGGAAACAAGAAGGAGATGACATCCGAACCATCTGTTGGGAACATGAAGCGAGAGAATAAACAAGAGGCAGAAAGGAAGTTTAACCCATAAACACCCAAACTGTCACTGCCAATCAAATGCAGCTACTGATCTAAAATCTTTAATATCTGTTGATCCATAAATCCTATCAATACATGTGAATAATTGGTGTAAAATGCAGTTTGAAATCTTTTTGTGGTCATCAGATATGACCCATTTGGACATTTAGAGACTCTACAATGAACATGGAAACACAGTCATCTTCTACAACACTGATTCACCAGTAAACTTGATTCACCATACTTGTTTTTATGTTCAGTTATTAATATATGTGCTGAAAAAGTCATTTTTTTCTTTGGTTTTCTCTGTTTCTGATATAATAACCCTTTTATGAAAATCTACATGATCATTAAAATAATATATGGGAAAATACCCGATTTTGACAGAAAATTCTCAAAATATAAGGGGCAATATTTTAATCAATGGTGATAAATCACTTAAGAAAGGATAAATAGAAAGAAGAATCCATTTAGGAACTGCCACAAAAGTAGCATTAGGTCTTTATGGGTTAAACAGACTGGTCTATTTATATCCATTATTATTACCACATCTGCCCTGTAAAGCCTATTAAACTGGTGAAGATGTATGAGTGTGATCCTTGACTGTGAGTCCTATCTCTATTTGCACAGAGGATGAAAAGCCGCAAATAGAAGAGTAAACAGTCATAAGTCTTGCGAAGGGCTTCCCTGTCCCTGCTTGATTTGGCTCATTACCATATCAAGGACCCCCACTGATTTTCATGCATCTCCTATCCTCTTCTTCCACTGCCTTTCCCTGATACTCAGATATACCAGTAATGCACAGTTCTGGATGCCAACAAGCAATTATACAACAAAACTGTTTCACAGGATTTTTTTTTTTTTTGAGCATATTGTGATCTCATAGCACTCTCTAAAAATGGAGGCATGAATTGAAAACAGAAGTACAGAAAACAGCGGATAAACTTGTCCTTGGTTGAAAAGCCTTAAATGAGAATTCCGGCAACATTATAAATATATCTCATCTGTTTGAGGCTAAACTAAGTTATCTTAAGGGAAATACGCGAAAGAATTTTATTCGGGGTACATGGAGTTTGACACTTGTTCGCATTTCCATCAAAGCGGGTGATAATGAGCAAGCGTTAAACCTTCTCTCAAGCTCTTAACGTCTATTAAAATGCTTTTGAGTGGATTGCCCATGATGTGTGGGCCCATAGCATATAACCCAGTGCATAATGATAGCATTAGCTAGCACACACTTGCTACATTTGGAGCTTTTAGAACCAGCGCACATACCTCTATTATTTTCTGGGTTCCACAGAAGTCCACACAAAACGATCGCCAAAGTCATACAATCCAATAATCCAAAATGTTGTTTTCATCCACCAAAAACCACGCGAAACAATAAAATCCCGAAGGTTCTCCGACAGTGCACGGATAGCAGCTAAATGAAATCACACTTTACAAGTGTGCTACTTCCTCCACAGTCATGTGATACAAACATTCATGGCGGAATGCTAGTCCCTGTGTTGTGAAACAATAATAAGAAAGACAATGTTCATTTTGGTTTGTGAGGATCGTTTTTGGTGGAACTAAAACAACATTTTAGATTATTGGATTGTATGACTTCGGCGATCGTTTTGTGTGGACTTCTGTGGAACCCGGAAGATAATAGAGGTACGTGTGCCCGTTCTAAAAGCTCCAAATGTGTCATGTCTGTGCTAGCTAATGCTATCATTATGCACTGGGTCATATGCTATGGGCCCACACACCACGGGCAGTCCACTCAAAAGCATTTTAATAGATGTCAAGAGTTTGAGAGAAGGTTTAACGCTTGCTTGTTATCGCCGACTTTGATGGAAATGCGAACAAGTATCAGGCCCCGTCCAAACGGAGAGGAATTCGTGTGAATTCGTCTCACTTTCTTAACGTACTGGCCTTTTGTCCACATGGGGACGGTAAATACGGTACTCCAATACGATAGCTTTTGAATACGGGTCCCTGAGTGGGTAAATCT
>JAPTYR010000030.1:23994545-24005690 GCA_029814505.1 Siphamia roseigaster | reverse complement strand
TCAATTCGGTCTAATTTGGTTTAAATTTGATTTAATAAAGAATCTTTTTATTAAACTTATGTTGTGGTGTGTTCCCCTTATTTGTTGTGACCCTTGAACCAGGCCATAACAATTTGTATGATTTTTTTTAAACCATTACAAGTCATAAATTGATTGTTTCATGTGGCCAAAATAGTCATAACACACAATATTTCTTAATTACCTTATCTTAAACAGTTTTATGATAAATGTGCAGTAAGCACATTCTCCTCCACATGCTACATGGTCCATGTGTATCCAACAGGATCAGCTGTGTCAGACCACTTACACGCTTCTTATTCGACAGTCAGTGGTGGCACTGATATCAGGCTCTCTCATCCACCTTGCCTTGGGTGATCTCTGTCAGAGTAGATAGAGGCAACACACTTCAGCACTGAGCCAATAGGACAGCTGTCCCCCATAGGGCGACAGAGAAGTCTACAGGGTCCTCTGACACTTGTCAGGATTAAACAGAGCACAACTGGATACATAGATGTTGTGGAGCAAAATCTTCAACGCTATTAGATCAATAGAAAGATTACTGGGCCATGTACATAAGATTATTCATAGCTCTGAAACAAAAATCTCTTTCTGCTTTTCTGCTCAGGTTCCTAAAACTCATTACGCCCCCTAAGTATAAATCCTTTATTACTTGCTGTATCGGAGCAAAGCAATTCCCTTGTTGCAGTGTCCTGGATGAGTACAGGTGGTTCAATCCTGCTGAGTAACAGTGCGACACAGCTGATAACCCAAATGATTACAGCTGTGAAATCCAGCTAATCACCACACCATACACCTTGAATAACCTTGCCACAATGGCCCCACATTTGCAAAGCATACAAAGGATCCTGAATCTCTGTAGAGTTACTCTGTATGATGATGCCAAAGATGATAAATGGTGAGATTGCATTGCTACAGGCGACAATGCTACAAAGTACTGAACTATAATACGCAGTGAAGGGCAATACTGTTCAATGCAATATGATGCATTGTGCTATTACTCTTTCAGTCGAGCTGTAATGTACTATGCAGAG
Organism: Siphamia roseigaster; assembly: GCA_029814505.1. Classification (NCBI taxonomy): domain Eukaryota; kingdom Metazoa; phylum Chordata; class Actinopteri; order Kurtiformes; family Apogonidae; genus Siphamia; species Siphamia roseigaster. Next base: position 24,004,638 of record JAPTYR010000030.1, on the reverse strand, counting down.
CCAAGGTGTTCTAGGCAGAGTCCGGTCATTGCAATACAATACAGCAGCAGCTTACAGTCCTCCTTACTGTTTTGTTCCTTTGGCAGCCCCTAAAGAGTCACATCCTACACCAAAGCACCAAAAGAACAGAGAATCCTGTATAATAGTAATCCCAGGATCTATTTACAACTGGCTTTATAAACCATAGCCCTCGCTCCCACCACAGCCTACCATCCTGTCTGCCCCTCCTTACCAACATCCTAGCAGTGAGCCACTTAAATCAAAGCTCTCCACTTCACTATTGACCTCCCTGACTTTCTGCAGTACAGCTGAATGCTGTGTGTGCATACTGATTTGGACTAAAGAGTCTAGACGAAAATGATGCCAGGTATTTGATTGCCAGCCAAGGTAGAAGACAGCTGGGTACACTATGCCGGGGTGAAAAAGCCAAACTGTTTAACTTTCTGTCAAGCGGTGTAATGATAGACAGCACACACAGAGCACTGTAGTTGTAAAATGCAGAGATTAAATATCTGCTTTTCTCTGCTTATGCTTCTTTCTGCAGTCCAATGCTGGAGTCCAGTTTGACTGCAGCTTCATTACGTTGTGTCTAAACAAACTTTGTCTCCAATATTTCTGCACATTTGGCTACAGACTAAAAGACTGCATCACAGCTAAAGGCAATGCATTTTCTTTTTCTCCTTGTCCCCTCCTCCCCCCCTTTTCTTATTTTCACCTCTCCGTGCCTGCTTTTTGAAGCGTAACCTCAAAAACTGCTTCATTTACTGTGGCTAAGGTCATATGTAACAGCCATTATAAGTAACTCCCCACTGAGCCCCAGGCAAAAGCTGTGCAGTTTGTTGACTGACAATATATCCCTATAGTACATCACACAACAGGGAAAAAGATGGGAATATCAATGTGGATAAGTGTGCCTCCCTAACATACAAATTCATATTCTTTTAAGTTACAACTGCAGAACATGAAGTAATACGGCTGTGCTGAAAAGACACAGGACATTAATCACAGAGACTATTTCCGGCTAAGTTTTGCTCTGTGCTCTAATCAATCCTAACATAGCCAATCAATTATTACTCTGACAGCTTATACGATGAATGGATATAAACTAATAACATGGACCAGAATATAAATGATTCTGTTTTATTGCTAGCACTATTCCTTGGCCTCAGTTGATTCTCTTTGATATCCACATGACATGAAAACCTCTGCTGTTGCCTCATCATAAATAAACACAGCCTTGACAGCCTCATTATAGGCAATCAATATCATTTGCTGTGATAAAAACGGTTGGCTTTTAGGCAGCTGATGATGCTCAGGGTCAGGATAACACCAAGCTAGTGTGGGAACATGTGATGATAGAGAATTACCAACATTAATCACTTTAGCCATGGAGATTACCCAGTCTTGCTTAATTAGAAATCTCCTGCAGGTCAATGAGAGATGAGAGCATGGCAGGAGGGATATACTGTATACCATCACTCAACAGTTAAGTTTTTAAAAGGTCATGGTCACAATATCAAACTCTATCTGAGAACAAGCTTTACCTGGAGGCAACTGGTTACTGTGAGCTCTGTGCATACGGATTATTAGTGGAAAGGAATAGTGCAATTATTGAGCTGTCAAAAGTGTAATTAATGAAAGTGTTCAAAACATCTTCAATGCAGATGTTTTTCATTTTATTCACTCAAGTTCCAGTGAGGGTCTGAAGGATTCACTGCAGAAGAAATCAACACAAAGCAAGACAATTTCTACAAAAGAGAAGTCTTTCCACACACATTGAGCTACAGTATTCTACTGACACATAAGTACAAGGAACATAAGCAACAAAGATGATGGCAAGAACTATTACTAAGTAATAGCTACATATATGTTAATGTTATTATATTATACAACACTTAGTCAACACCAGTACACAAACAGCTTTTATTTCCTTTTGAATAAAAGCTGCTTTAGCAGACAAAGAGAGAAGCAGCTCAGGCTCTATGTAACGACTGTCATGAGCAGAGAGATAATAGTGCCATCCTGACAGTATCCTCTGAAGGGATAATCTTCTGCAGGTGCCATCATTCTGTATTAAGTACAAAGGAAGGACATAGACATGTACTTTCCAGGGAAACAGAGCCAAATATAGCTTCCATTTCCAAACAAAAAAACCAAAACAGCACAATAATGTCTGGCCTCAAATGTGGCCTCTTACAGAGACAACAAAATTGAAAGAGCCATTTGGGGATTCATTCATTAACAGACTTGGGGGGAAAAAATGTAGTTAGAGCTCAAGAGATGAATACCGTGTTGTCTAATCTGAGATTAGACTGGCAAACCACAGTGTGATGTATTTATACAACCACAAGCCTCGAGTCACTGCTAAGGATTCAACAGGATGCAGCTGTAACACTCAGCTGACCACACACTGCTGCACCTCTGGAGAAGTGCTGCGACATAGTTACAAATAGTTTACAATTACAGTGGGAAGCTATAAATAACCACTTACCACATACAGGATGAAGCTAAAGTGTGAATTCAGCCTCAGCCTTAAGTTGTGGTGGCACAGTAGAAACAATATCAGAAGAAACTATTTCACACTAACTCATAAAGGAATAGGAGGTAGCTGCAAAGCAATCAGTGTCTAGGTCAGAGCAATTTACTTCTTCTTAGGCAACAGGGACCAGCCCCAGCCAGAATCCATGCCTGGCTGCAATGTTACCCAAGTGATTTATACAGAGTGAGCTAGACAGTGGAGGGATTTTTACAGCACCAGAGAACAACTCTCTCTTGACAGCCAGCTCTCTCTTTCTCTCTCTGGCACAGCAGATCAACAGGGAGGGAATAAATCTTAGGAGAGGAAGTGAATGCATGGAGGCGAGAAAGGAAAGAGGAGGAGGGGTAAGGGTGGTGGTGGTGGTGGGGTGATTACACTGCAGGTAACACATTTATCCTCCCTATAACAAAAAGAGGAGCGAGTGCTGGAGTGGTGGATTTATTAATCTATAAGATGTGGGGAAAACACTGGGCCATAAATCATTCTTCTTGGCTGGTAAACAAAACACACTTTTGGTTGTTCCTCAACTCTTTACATCTCTGATTTCCAGAACACAAAAACGTAACTCTGAACAGACAAATGGAAGGTCCCAAAGGTGCCACGTTTTTGTTCATAACATCAAGTAATGCATATACTTAGATTAGCGATTTGTGCAAACTCCCAAATCGCATTAATCCATAAATTCAAGCAAGAAAATTACATTTACAGCCTCCATGGAGCTATATTCAGGTCTTTTTATAGGATTAATAAAACTGAAATGCAAATTCAATAGGCGAGACAAACACCATGTGCAATACTTTAAAGGCTGTCACTTAACTTGCACTGAGTGATAATGGAACAGCAAGGCTTAAATGATGAAAAGAGCCATTAAGCCAACATTTAGTTACAGTGAAGCGATTTGATAAATGCATGAAATAAAAGCTATCATCCTGCAGTTTACCACCAAGGCAAATAAAGGACAAGATAGAGGGGTGATGATAAAGCTGCAGGGAATTCTGTATTAAAGAAGGCGACAGTTGCATGTAGTTGTAAAGCAATCCCCGAGGTTCAGGACGAGGTTAACAGAACAGGACACATTGAGGACGTCTGGAAGGCAATGTAATTTAACAAAGGAACAAAGAGCAAGTAGAGACAGGGTGGATGGGAAAGAAGGCTGTGATACAGTCATACAATACCAACACCACAGAGGGCACTGATAACGCATTCAAACTATTGCCAGGCAATCTGGGCCAGTTACAATACATAATGCTAAAACCCTGTGTCGACCTTGACCAATGCAAATGTTCCCCTTGTTTTCAACCACATAGAGGATGAAATACTGATAAGTTTGCAAATAAACAATTCCTCTGGGGATAGGAGGATCACAGGATATAAATTCAGTACATTAAAATGCCAAAGACAGTTGGATCTTGGAGATATAATTGCAGCTTTAAGTGTCATTATATCAGCCCAGTTCTGGCTGCTGCCCTTGAAATTAAACTATTCTTGCCAAGAATTAAAGCAATAAGTGTTCCTTTTCTAGTACTACAAGCTAAAATAAAAACCCATAAACTCGGTACATGAAGTAAAAGCAGAATAGCAGAACGTTAACATAAAATCGATTATTTCACAGAGCACGTACCTTTCAGCTGATCTGCCACCACGCTCTGTCCTATTCTCTCGTTGACCTGTCCATCTTCATGTTGGTAACGGTCATCCAGGAAGTTAGCTGTGGCTTGTGATAGGTGGACCTTCCCAGCCACACCTAGCTGCTCCATTAGGTTGGCCAGATTGACATCATTAGACCACACGTCAAACTTGAAGCGCTTCATGCCCAGGATTCCACACAGTACAGTGCCTGTGTGGACGCCCACTCTCATGTTCACCATCTCCCTCTTTTCCTGGCAGAACTGTTCAATAGCCTGGATCATGCCCAGGCCCATCTCCACACAACAGTAAGCATGGTCTGGTCTGGGTTCAGGACAACCAGCCACACAGTAGTAACAGTCACCTAGAGTACTGATCTTTTCACAGCCAGTGAGTTCACAAAGACGATCAAAACGTCCGAATAAGTCATTTAAAAGTCCCACTAGGGCATGTGCAGATTTATTGGCCGACATTTTTGTGAACCCCACAATGTCTGCGAAGAGGATACTGACTGGCTCCATTCGTTTCATGTTGAAAGGCCTGAAAATAATCTGGCCTCTAGGGATGGACGTTTTTTTGCGTTTATTGTTCTTAGGGCTGGAGAGAGCAGCTGCTGCACCACTGGTAGAGTAGCGCTTTCCAGAACTGTCCCCTATCTCTTCATCACCCTGTTTCATTAGTTCATCAGCCACAATTCTGGGCATGACAGAGTGGATCATTCGCTCCTTTAAGGCTTTCTCAACCTCCAGGTCTTTGCCATGCATGATAGCCTGTCCCACCTTGAGGAAAGTGCTTCGTGACCGCACCTCAGACATGATGAATAGGTGTATACCAATGGCATGGGCACAGAGGTGCAGGAGAGCTTTGGCTGGTCCCAACCATCTTAATGTATCCAAGTCAGCCTGAGAGGATAAGCTCCAGTCATCCCTTGCCTGGGTTAAGTGTAGCCACCCCAGACTCTCAAAGAACACAGAATAGAGAAAGCCCAGCAGGACAGAAGCATAAAGACGAACATGAAGAACGCTGTATAGTAACAGGAGAACTTCGATGCAGAGTGAAAATGTGCCTACTGGTGAGATACACGACCAGGACCTCTCCCCCACAAGCTTGTCATAGGACAAGTTTTGCACAGGCCCCACCCCACTGAACTCATCCTCATCAAATGTCAGTGTAGGGGCCTCTGCGTCCCCAAATCCTGATGTTTGGATCTGTGGGGCCAGGGTCAGGATGAAGGTTACAAGGATGAGTAGCAGAGATGCTTGGTTATAGCAGCGAGAATAGAGCTTTGTAAAAGTTAAGAGGAAAAGGAGGAGGCAAAAAAGGAGGAAGGATGCAGTGGGAATGAGGAAAACTGTCCTGTCACAGCGGGAGGGGTTAGCGGCAAAATACAATCCCCAGAGGAAACCGGCAGAAACCAGATAAAAGAGCACATAGCGGAACCGTCGCTTGGTCTGGGGGAAACACCTTTCTCTGCAGGCCTCCTCCAGGATAGAGGAGTCAAACTTTGGGTCCCAGAAATGACCTGCCGATCTTTCAAAAAGCTGAGGCATCTTCTTCTGTGCACGAAAGCTCTTGACCACAGGCCTCCTCACTCCGGACTCTCCAGAGCTACAGCTGGAGGAGATGCTGTACTTGCAATGCTTGGATCCCCCCATGAAGCCTCCCCCGAATGAACCTAACGGCCCGCCTCCATGCTTATGCTTGACACTACTGCCAATCCTCACTGAGACGCCTCCATCTCCACTTGAGTCACAGCTGACTTCTGTGTTATGAGGCAACAGTTGTTGATGCTGGGGGGATGCCATTTTAAATCTATATGGAATTAAAGACTACGCATAAGCAAGAGTTATTCGAAAGTACATACAAAAATAAGGCAAAGTATGGAACAGTGAGACAACAAAAGGAATGATAGGCATTTCAAAGTTGAAAAATATGCGAGGAAAATTTCCACTCAGTGACGTGGAGGCTGAAGGAAAACCAGCACACCTTCCAAAAATTCGGAGTAGTTCATTACTGCCCTTGTTGACGTCAAACCCTGCATTCCTCTAGGTTCTCCTCTGTTTTGATGCACTTGAGACTGCAAGGTTCACACTCCGCCTGCTCTGTTTCACTCCAAATCCACTCAGCTGCCTGCAAAGTCTTTCACTCATTGGAGAAACATTTGGAAAAAACATAAAAAGGGCTGTCCAAAAAAGCCAAAATTGAAAAAGAAAGAGGTTGAAAGGGATGTCTGACAGCTTATTCTCATTGGTTTTTGAATAAAGGTTGAATATTAAATGCTTTAAACAATAAAAGGGTAAACAGATTTGTTGGAAAGCTTGCTGCAGTCACATTTCATAAATGGTGCTTGCCTAGTCAGTTTATTTTTTCCTACTTGCTCCATTGGGAATAACTGCTACTTTTTTTTTTACAAACTTCAGCAAAAACTACTTCTCCACAGTATTTCTTTGTGCCTTTTCCGAACAGGCTGGAGATATTGATCTTCTGTTTTTCTGGGTGATTAAAGAGGTCAGCTGTTCAGCTCTAAGTAAGGGGATAATATGAGCGCAAAAGCTGACACAAGAGCTTGTATTTATGCATACATGCTCATTGCTTCAGGGCCTAATCGCGACAATTCCTTTGGACGGAGCCTGACTACTGTCTCTAAGCTCAGAGAGGGGAAAGAAAATGATTTTTATTATTTGTTTTGTTTTTGTCAGATTTGTAAATAACCTCATCTACGATTACGCACAATTCATTCTCCCTTCACTGGTCGATAACATTAGTGTTGCTTTAGGATCCGCAGACACATCTACCGTCGCTGAGTTCTGCACCCCAGGAAGAAATCCAGATGTCCAGACCATGCCGGTTCTTGCCTGGATATTCTGTGCCAACCGGACAGATGACAAAACGCAGCCTTGAGTAGACATGAAGTCTCATCCAATCCAGTCCTTTTTTTTTTAACTCCAAAGTAAAGTTTGTACACAGCAGCTTGGAGAGAGAGAGTCCATCTAATTAAAAGGGTCTCCACCTCTGCTCCACGCCCCCCTCACCACGGTCCCACAGGTCAAAACAGAGTGCCTTCCAGCTCAGGCCACTATAATTGAACTGTATGGAATGCGTAAAGGCAGCATTTCCATCCCTTCTAAATAATTCCCTTTAAAACCCAAGACTGGTGGATTAGGGCTTGTGCATCGTCCAGTTTTTTTTTTCATTCCCTGCACCATCCACAGTGAGATGAGATTTTCTTCTTGTTGTTACCTGACCATTATCTGCGTGTCACTCCAACGTCGATTCCTGCTGGAAAGCTTGTGTGCGCTTATCCGGGCGCGGCGGGTAACGCAGTGTCCGCAGCCGCCACCATCTTCTGTGCGCTGACAGCCGACCAGCCGAACCAAATGAGTGTGTGTTTGCGTGTGTGTCAGTGTCTATGTGAGTGTCTGACTGTCAAGTACCCTGTGGTATAATAAAGTCAATTTCCGTCCTTTCATTCCAAAATAAAAGTCGTTACGCGTAAAGGCCACTGGTAGTGTTACCTCTCAGGACATTCTTCATCACAGGTTCATGTGCAGGTTTCAGCAGCTCAACACAGGAAAAATAAACCTTGTTTCATTTTGTGCATTTCATCATCATTGTGTATTTTTTTTTAAAAAAAAACCTGCAGATGATCTAAAAATAGCTGTTTTGGAGTCATTTTCTTACTTATTCAGCTAAAAAAATCATCTGTTTCTTGCATAAAACCAGAAGCACATGCATTTTTTGTTAATCTACACTCCATTAAATATACTGGATGGCTTTGTGTTTGAGGGAATGTATTTTGAAGAGAAGGCACACTGCTTGAGTTTTAGTGGCTGCTGTTAACTTGACGAATGTCGCGTTTTGGTGAGTGAGCACAGGAATAATAATAATTTAAAAAAAAAAGGTTCACTATTGATGAGAAGGGATGGAATACGTAAAAGTACGTGCACACACTTCAGATAAAGAGTCTGTAAAGTAAAAGAAGCTATTTTAGGAAAGGATGGGGACATTTTTTTGTTTTTTATTTTTAACTCAATGAGCACACCACCCACTTTCAGTTCAATAATAAAGCCTTAACCTTCTTTGACCCTTAATATTTAGAGTCGAGCCTTTTTTATTTTATATGTTCCATTTGCACTGACATGGTGAATAAAATGTAACATAATTATAATGTTGAACTGCAGGAACACCACATTGTAGATGCAGGCAGGTGCAATAGAAATAGTGGGCAATATGTTTACTATGAATAAAATAACAGACAGTTGCACACTATATTATTTCATCATCCACAAGATTATGTCTCTTCACTGAGGAGCCAGTATGTGCAGAATACTCTTGCATTTTATTCTCTATTCAATACCTTGAGAAATTATTAAACAGCAACCTTCTGTAGTCAGCAGCTTCAGGGTTGAACAGTAAGTATACAGAGGAGCTACATGAAGAATTACATTCACTCTCTGTAGGTTCTGTAGTTGCACTGGAACAACAAATGCATGTCCTTTTAAAGAGGAACACAAAGGAGACTCCCACACATGTAGGTCAGTGTGTGATTTACATAATACACTAAGTTTAAAGCAGAGTCAACCTTGTAATGGATATTAACATGGATGTCAATGAGTTTCACAACACAGTTTACACCGATCAATACGCATGTATGATTGTAATGTGTGTATGGGTCTGTGTGGTAGAGCTGCACATGCTCAATACCAGTATATTCATATTGAAGGATATTTTTCAAGTTATAAAGTGTGTTTTTTTAATAGTTTCAATGGTAGCTTCTAACTGATAGCTTAATATCATGTTACATTTTATTTGACTTTCCATTTTCCTCACTTCAGACTGGGAATCAAGTCAAAATAAACAGAGAAACACGTAGATTCCAGCCAGATTTTATGAAGAATTATTGTGCATAACTATCTACTGTTGGTCTGAAACTATACTCTCACACCCAAACATGTACACACTCTACATACTATTCACACACCCCTCCCCACTTCTAGTCACGACAAACTGTTGGTGCAATGCAGCTACAAGATAAAAAACTCCAACCCAAAAGTGAGGGATTGGATCTTTAGAGTATCGACAACAAGGCATAACAGAGAGAAACAAAAAAAAAGGGACATAACTGCAGGCGGGGATGTGATAGAGAGAAAACTAGAGGGAGACTGAGGATTATGCAATCTTTTTTTTTCTTCTTTGAGTGTTCTTACCAGAAAATTACTGAGAATGAACACAAGTTTCAGTATGCCCAGTCAATCAGAAATCTTTATTCTTGATGATTTGGGCTAAAAATAAGTTAAATTTCATACCAAACAAAAAAAAAAGTTGTGAATCAGCAACTATCTAATGGGACACACATCCATTCCAGATCTAATTCACAGGTAAATTAACATAACAGATACTGAAACATACCAAAATCACAACCACACCATATCAGTTAGCCTGGACTGTCTCCCTCTATCAACTGTTGTCTTGTTAGTTAATGGTCTGTATAACTTTTTACACTTTTACACAGCACTCTCTAGTGGGCATGTTCTGGATCTGCAGTGTAAACATACAAAACACATCATGTGGAGCACTCACACTCAAGTTAACAGGAAAGTTAAGTTAATGTGAGGTTGTTAGACTTGTTCTCTTGCGTTTTGCACCAGATTTTATTTGGGAAATTATTTTCTCGGTTACTGAGGGACAACATAATGATAACTCGTAATGTGTTTGTCGAGGAATTAAATTATGCTTCTTTTTTTTTTTGCAATTCTATTAATTATCACCTACCTGTTCTCTAGGATTAAGATCTCACTTTATAAATATCCTCATGCCACACATCTGGTGAAATTTATTGAGGTAGGTTTATATAAGAACTTGAAGAACTTGAAGATATATATATATATGTGTGTGTGTGTGTGTGTGTGTGTGTGTGTGTGTGTGTGT
>JAPTYR010000030.1:23915325-23925506 GCA_029814505.1 Siphamia roseigaster | reverse complement strand
AGTATAAAAAGTGAAAACTATAAGGGATGTTTACTTCAAAGATCTTATTAAGGTGATAGTGAATGTCCTGCCAGTAAAGGATCACTATTGGACAATCCCAGAACACATGAAAGTGATTGGCCTTCTCTGAAGATGGGCATTTTAATTTACAACGTGTACTTGTGTAAATAAAAATATTGTCATTTGTGACATTTAAGGTTCATATACATTTTTCAACAGTACAAATGTTTTAACACAGAAAAAGATCAGAAATCAATAGTTGGTGGAATAACTTGTATTTCATGCTTCGTTGCGGGCTCATCCCCATGTCTTCGCATTATTTTTTGGTGTTTTATGCCACAAAAATGCAAGCAGCTAATGTTTGTTTGGTTTCTGTGGTTTATCTTCATCTAGGTTATGTTCAAGATGTTTTCAGTTTAGCCTAACTTTGGAAATTTATATAGGAATTGATGTCTTTTTTTATGTTTTACATCCTCCTGAGACCTAGGAAAGTAAAAGTTTTGGCCTTTTTTTTTATTAAATAATTGTTTTGATTGGTAATTTTTTTTAATGGAATGTTATTTCGAGTGGACACCTTTATTTTTTTTTGACAAAGCTGTGAAATTCTTGTCCCTTAGAGAGGACAAACATGCATTGCTGGGTCTCAAGATGATAAAATATGGAATCTATACCATGTGTTTCTTTTTAAAATGAGAGTGTATTCAAAGCTTTAAACTTGCAAACAGTGACATCTGGATCCTGTCTGTACCTGCAGGTGAAAAGCCCTATATTTGTCCTTATGAGGGCTGCAACAAGCGCTACTCCAACTCCAGCGACCGCTTCAAACACACGCGCACACACTATGTGGACAAGCCCTACTACTGCAAGATGGTGGGCTGCCTGAAGCGCTACACAGACCCCAGCTCTCTACGTAAGCACATCAAAGCCCACGGGCACTTTGTGGCTCAAGAACAGGGATCTCCAGGTGGGGTGGGCTCCTTGCTGAAGGGGAGTCAAAGCGGAGGTCTTGCTAGCGGAGGGGGGAAGGATTCAGAGATGTCCTATGTGAGCGGAGCCCATATTATCATCCCCGGAGCGGCGGCGGCTCTCCTCGGAGGTCACGCTCTGCAGAGTCTGGGTGGTTCCTTGCCCCTGTCGCCCCTCAGTCCTCGCCCTCTGGACCTCAGCACATTGGGTTGTCCGGGTTCCCCTCCTGGCAGCCTGGGAGGAACACCCATCCTGTCTTTTAACGGCTCCCCGCTGGGTCTGGCCAAGTCCCCTCTGCTGTCCCCGGGGTTCCCTTCCTCCGCCCTGGGCCTACCCATGATGCCCATCCTCGGAGCTGCATCTGAACGCAGGGCCCAGAGCCAGTCAGCCAAGAAGGGTCGGGGCGATGAGGTGGAGAACGAGGTGACCGGAGGGGTCCTGAACCTCTCCACGGGAGGGTCCCATGATCCCCTGTCCTGGGTGGTCATCCCCCCAGGCACGGTGGTGCTCAAGCCAGCTGTGGTTAACTGATACAGACAAACACACATTCCAGAAGAGCTCAGGGGGTTGGGGTGGGCGGGTGAACGCCTAGTGAGGGTACGGGTGGTCAAAGGTGATAGGGATCGGCTCGCACAATCAATTCCAGGCAATGCATTTCAGACAGAGGTTTGAAAAGGAGAAAACAATTAAAAAAAAAAAAAAAAAAACTCAACAAACCCTGACAGATAACACTACACCTCACAAGAATTACAACGCAAGCCTCTTTTATCACCTTAAAAGTGGCCCAAGGACTGTGTTCAGACACATGTATAGTTGTGTATTTCTACAACCTGACAGCGGGCTCCTCTTATTTGATACTATATTCATTCCTGTTTGTGGCTGTGTGGAGCGGGCCCATGAACATTACAGTCTTAGTGCTCTGTGTTCTTATTAAGTCCTGATTCATTAACTAGTATTTATAAGTCTATTCTTCAATCGACAGTGTGCCTCGAGCTTAGCAGAGAGATAGAGACACCATGAAATCGAAGGACGCACTCACTGTTAGGCAAACATGCACATAACAGGAAGATTCTTCACAGCTGATTTTAAAGTTATGACCTATTTTTCACAGTCTGCTGTGATTAATATGATTCAGACAAGCTTGCAGTACCAAAGCAAGTGAACTCAAACTATCTTGGCTTAGGGTTTGTGCTAGATAAGCTGTAGAAGGCAGCTTTAGAGCAGTAAAACCCTGGCTGAGACAGGTTCAGTTTAACACAGCACTTAATAGTGTCAACTGGTTATAGTATAGAAACCTCAAAACTGCTGCTAACCTCTCAGCTCCCTTGATGTAACATATACTGGGAGAGATCATTTCTGACAATCTGTCCCCGGTTTGGGGAGGGTGACAAACACGGACCAGCCCAGTCCAACAGAATGTTTGCTAGACATGGGGCTTTTAGGACACAGAGCAGTCTGAGTACTTAATGCAGACAAATGGTGTTACATCACCGAGCAATGACCAATCATAACTTCCTCTTTTACACAAGTGAAATGTAAGGCATGGGTGCATCTGGCTCCCCCCGCTGGTTGGACACAATTCACAACACCCCACTGGCCGTTTACAGAACTCATGCTGTTTCGCTCCTGGATTGTCCAGCTGCTTTCCTGTAATTGAATCAACACAGCCAGTTTGTCTATGAAAGGACCACTGTGGCGATAAACACTGGTGTCTTGTGTTTTAAAAGTGACCAGACCCAAAACCAGCTGTGAAAAACAGGTGGTCATCCAGTCCAAGCCTAACTTAGCCTTGTTGGTTGAAGTTTTGTCCAAAGTTCAACAAGTCCCATGTTGTGCTTAAAATACTTGGGCAGGGCAGCGTGGGATGTATGTATTGTGCCACAGTGGGGAGTGATGCACTCAATGCTACATACAGCTGGACTGCCTACGAAGCCACACTATTACAAACTGCCTCAATTTACTCTGTCCATAGGGGCTTCAAATAGAAAAAAAAAAGACTCTTTTGACTTCTGGGAAATTGTTTTCTCATGGTTCGATTACACAGTCACCATGCACTTACCACACGCTATATCCTTTACATGTTGTATGAAATTAAATGTTACTGCCAGTTCACGGTCTTTGAAAACGATTTTGCTCTGCTACAGTTTTTGCTCCGGCCTGTAAAGGTTGACTTGGCTGCAGGGGTTTTTTTTTTTAGGCTTCATGCTAATGATGACTGCCATCTCCACAGAGGGGAGGTAGAGGAACAGGGGAGTATCGACACAACACGAGGAACATTCCCTCAAGAGACTGATACACTCTACTCTCCTCTATTTGTCACGCCTCCATTTCTCCTCTGCATCTGCTAACTTTGGCAGGATTACTTTTCCAACACCCAGTCTTACAAACGATCAGTTATTTGTCGTTTTTATATTTGTCTTTTCTTTTTTTTTTTTTTGCTGTTGTTCAGACGAGACATTTTTTCTGATGTTGAAGTTGCTTCTTGTTTTCTGCAATGGCTGCTCTGTGCTCAGCTTTCTGCTGTCGAGGCCAGGCCTTGTAAGGGGTCGAAAGGGAAGAAGAGAGGGAGAGGATTCGTTTGGCCTCTGGGATAGTGGTTCCCAATCTGGGTGTGGTGTAAAATCGTAATTTGATGCAAATCTAATCAACTATTCTTTCTTGTATTTAGTATATCAAGTATAAACTGTGATGAGGGACCATCAGTAGGGTAGCGCTTTAATATTAAGGTACACACATATTAATAACATACTGGACAGTAGTAGTAGTTAAATGTCAAACCATCTGTAAGTTATGAGAACTGACTTTTGTATTTCGGACTTTTTCACTCAATGTAGAGTTATTTGGACACTATTAAGAGTTGTAGTTTTGAGGTGTTTTATGTACGAGAAAAGGCCAAATTTGTTAAATGTTATTAAAAGGAGACAGTTACTTTAAGGTTATTACCACCTTATTAAGTTTGGTGGGAAAAAAGGATGTTATGATGTATACTATATGTACAGTATCTTCCTTATTATTAATAAACTTTAGATAAGTTAATGTTACTTAAAGTCATGTCAAATAAAACACTAGAACGTGCTTTATGATGACTCAGAGCCATTCTGTTACTATTCTGGGTACTAATAAGCACTAGTTAGCTGAGAATATGTACCTTAATATAAAGTGTTACCATAAGGGGACTTTGATTTATTTTATTAAGTCACAAATGAAAAAGATTGGGAACCATTTTTCTGTGAGGGGATATAAAGTTTATGGTGGACGTCCATTGGCCCATATGACATCACATTCCTCCTTGATCATATTTTGTTCTGAGGATCATTCAGAGCGTACGAACATGTCCTTTGATTTACGTTCAGTTATGAAAACTACATCGAGGAACAAGAGCCGACTGTGAAATGGTGGCAGAGCGTGAGAGCAACGGGAAGAAAGATAGGTCGAATGAATAAATGAATGGGCAGGGGATAGCGAGTGATGAGGGGAGATGGTGTGTGCCAGCAGAGGAGGAGAAGCAGAGGATGGCTGTGCTGTGTAGCCGCCGTCCATCTGGCCACCTACCCTGCAAACGGCCCTCTCAGCTCTGAAGTCACTGGCTGTTCTGTAGCCAATGTGGCAGCCACTCACAGGCATACCAGCCTGCACAAAACTAGGCCACTGAACTCTGTCTGCCCTCTGGGTGGTTTTTTCTTTTTTATAGATTAAACCCAAAAGGCTCAACTCACCAACCTCCCAGCCACAAAGCATTTTTTTTTTTTTTTTTTACTAGAGATGGAGGAAACGGGCAACTTAACAAGCCGCGTCCACAGCAAACAAAAATAACTCTAACCTTCCTTTTCTGAGGGGTAGCCGACCGTCCTGTGAGAATTTACAGCAGAGAACTGCATACCTGTTTCAGCCTCAGTCTTGATTGTCTCTGACACCACCTCCCCCTCAACACACACACACACACACACACACACACACACACACACACACACGCCAGTGGATTCAGGCTCGATGAATCTCTCCTCATGAGTGGACAATCCTGGCATGTGATGTCATCAGGAACAGGTGTTAAGTAGGCTAGACATGGTTTCCGTGGCAACAGTGAAACCCACAGATGCAGCGGCTCTCTTCCTCCTCCTCCTCCCGTCTATCTGTCTCTCCTCTGCTGGTCGAAGCCAGGGACAGAGACTCAGCAAGGCAGCAGGAAGCTGAATATGACACGGATCCTCCAGGATCCATATTGTTTCAATATTACATAAGCTGTTTGATCCATTAACCCTTTGAGCTCAATCTGTAAGAAACTGCACTTTCCCCCCCTTTTAGCTGGACAGGGGGATGCTGTCATATCCTTACTCAGTGTAAAGGTAAATTCATCAGGAGTAATGGTAAGAATCCTCATTGTTGATCCAGTCAGACTTTTTTTTTTTTCATGTTATTAAAGTGGTACTTGCCTCTGGAGATGTAAAAGTAACCCTCACATCATGCTACGAAAAGTGGACCTGAAATCCAGGGCATAAAAATTATTAGTAAGCTAGGTCAGTGTCATTATACAGGGGTGCCATTGACTGAAGTGCCACAGTGTTGCACAAAGGGTTAATGATAAGACAAAGGCCATGCAAGGCCTGTTCCAAGTTATGTTTTTTGCACATTTGTGAGATATTATGTCAGTATTTTAATTTTCCAAGTGCCTTTTTATTATAGGTAAAATATAGAAGTTATACACTTTACGAAAAAAAAATGATTATATGAAAATATATTTTTTTCCTGGCATCATGTTCTGTGGTTGAACATGCAGAATTTTAGAGTTGTAAAAGTCTCCAATTGGTACAACATAGCGGTGTTCTCCTGTTTTAGAGGAATTTTATTACGATATTGATAATAATGTCAATGAAAAGAAAAATGTTTAATAAAGTTGCATTTGATACAACTTGTGTATTCATTACTGCTTCAAAGATGCAATAGACACTTTTTATAGAATTATAGGTTTAAGGGATTGTTTAAATCAGGCTTTTAAAAAAAAAAAAAAAAAAAAAAAAAAAATCACATTTGCAGCTGATTAAATCAATTAATTTTCTTAATTCTTAGTCAATAAGCTGTCCTGTCATCAGTAATCTATTCAAACCCATATGGTATGGTTTCACATCACTCCTAACCACCATGGACATCTGACATGAACCATAGTTTACCCCATTGAGGCTTATGGACTTACACCAATTGAGCTATTTGTTGCTCAATTTAACTGTAGACTCACATGCCTGAAAGAAATGATCATCCAAGTTCTGCAATTTTGTCTCTCACATGTTATCATTAAATATTGTATTTTAACAGACACCGAAACAAGCAATGTGATATAATCAGCCACTGGAAACCTGTATTGGTTGACATTATACTGTATATTTTATCTATATACTAAATCTGTGGTTTACTTTCTTTGAACTTACAAAGACATCTGGACAGAAAAACACCACAAAGTCAGTGCTACA
This sequence comes from Siphamia roseigaster, assembly GCA_029814505.1. Lineage (NCBI taxonomy): Eukaryota > Metazoa > Chordata > Actinopteri > Kurtiformes > Apogonidae > Siphamia > Siphamia roseigaster. Next base: position 23,919,078 of record JAPTYR010000030.1, on the reverse strand, counting down.
GAAAAGGTAAAGGCTTTTACTGGGTTATAATTTACAGAGGATGGGGGGAGGAAAAGCAGGGTGAGAATCATTTCATACTTCATGTTTCTGTGTTTTTCTGTGACGGCTCCTTGTCTTGTGATTGAATGTTTAGTTCCTCTTCTAGACGCTCTTTAGCCCGCACCACCTAGAAAAAACAAAATCCATGCACAGTTATGTACAACATTTACTCAAGGAAAAGAGGCCACACTTAAAACAAGTGGAACACACTTTGAGTGACTCATGGCAGAGAGAAATAGGAAAGAGATAAAAATCAAAAAATGACACTGTTCCAAGAGTAGGTGCTGATGAGTCAGACACAGAACGCAGATATAAGACTGATCACTGTTGTAGAGCCACATGGAATGGTTGCACACGACGCACAACACACACATGCTAACAGTGCACAAGGTTTCAACAGGGCTCAACAAGAAACAGCATGATTTTAGCTTTTCAAGAACATTACGGATTCAATTAAAAAATTATATATTATTGTGACTCAGAGCTTATTGAATTTACAATAATATCAGAACTGATTACTTTAAGAAGGAATGTTTTGATGATGAAACAGACTGCATTGTACAGTTTGCTGTAATCCTACCAATTCAATTTTGCTTTTCTTTTGTAGCGAAATCAGTAACTTCAATATGTTTTTTCCACTAAACCTTTTGAAAAGCGACTGAAGCTAAAGCATCTTTCTAAAAGAATTCTTATTTGATAATATTTATTTTATCACTGGGTAAAAAAAAAGCCCAACTAATTAACAGCATCTTGTAATTAAAGTAGACTTCAGTATCTACTCCTTGCCTGTTTCTTCCAGGTTAAGTACGTGACTGACATCTTTATATCTAGTCTTTTAATTTTGATTAGAAAGGAGCAAGCTGCAGAGGAAAGGTCAAGGTCATGCAGCTCCTATTCCCTATAAATATATCTTTAACGTCCACGGTTCTTACACATTTTTCAAGGTCAAATTCAAGTGCCTTAAAGAATCATTTTCAATTTTTTTTCCCAGCACAGCACCTCATCACTGACATACAATGCATATCTATAGGAACATACATTTCACATTATTTTTCCAGTTTTTACCACAATGATGATAAATCAATCAAAATTCTAATATCAAAAACTACAAAAGGAGAACAAACTTCTATCTTTAAAAAAAAAAAAAAGAAGCCACTTGGCATTTTTCAGGCACACGCACACTGCAACAAAGATTAAGATGAAAATGTACCTGGAATCCACCTGAGATCACCTGGGAATTTTCTTTTTCAAAAATTATCACCTCTATGTAAGCAACTTTGGTTGCAATTCCAAGCACTTTCAACCAAACTAAAATTCATGTATTTTTCAGACATAGAATTTGCAACATTAAAATTCAAGTATTTTCAAGTATTTTAAGTTCCTGTACGAACCCTGAATACCATATTTAACAGATTCTAAAGGACTGGTTAGATTTAAGACTACGCATATATTGACAGGACTATCTGTCAGACTCGAGATTGACTCAGGAGTCTCAGAATATCTTGTGAATTGACTAAGATCATGCCTAGAATGAGCCTCATATCATGTTGTATTTGTTAGAGTTGCTTGCTTGAAAGTAACCTTGTTGGTCAAAGCAAATTTAGCAATAAAATTAGGAAATCTCACTCTACAAACCATTTACAAATTTACTGGGCTATAAGAAACAAAACACTTACTTTAGATTGTAGGTAAAATGAGCCTCCCACTGACTTGTCATTGACTTTAAATAAGTGCTCATAGTTCTGAAAAATAGAAATGAAACGATAATATATAACATACTCTCAAAGCAACACATTTTCGTCACAACAACAGCAAAATTACAAATAAATGATTGTCCCACTGTGAAACCAGCAGAAACATGGACCAGTAAATAAATAAACAGTCATGGATAATGTTTTTGCACCTTCTGAATTTCCTCAGGAGTCAGGGTTGTGATATTGAGGATCTGTTGTGCCTCTTGCAGGGACATCCCTGTGATACTGGAGGCGGCAGCAGACTGCTGACCCGCTGTGCCCCTGGCCCGCGCTGCAGCTTGACTGGCTGCAAAGGAAAACACACAACACACCTATTAACAGACAACAAGGAAGGACTTGATGGGAAAAGCAGCTTTCACATTGAGGTAACATGGGCTATGGTAGATTTAAACATTAAATCAGAATTAAAAAAAAAAAAAAAAGTAGTAACTAAACAAATCATACTAGGTTTGTTTTTTTCTCATTACATTTTATGCCTTGTGTTGTTTGGTATCATTTCTATATGCCTATATCGTTTTCACCATGCTGCATTATTTATGAATATTTTTAAAACTACAAATGAGCATCCAGTTACCTCAGCTTTCACTTAGGACAAAAAAAAAAAAAAATCAGGCTTTGAACTGTATTGATTTACCATTTACTGTGATACCTCTAATTATTAAAGGATATGAATATATTTTAATGAAGTAACATTTTGCACATGCTGTCCTAGCAGGTTGGATGGTTGAATTAGTGCCTCATTCTGACATGATCATCTTTAGAAGGTACATAGTCAGTAATAAAGCATCAGTGGATGTTTATTTGTTGTATTAGATCACAAATGAAACAGATTGTCTTCCTTGCCACAAACTCCCAGAAAGAAAGAACCCCTGCTTTTTGGATGTTACTTATCATTTCACACATCACTTCCTTCAGTTAAACTGCGATAATTCGCCACAAGTGTGTGAAATTATATAATTGCTCGAGAACAAGCAGAATATTTACTTGTGTCTATATATGCCTACATCTTCCACAACGTTCGTTTGCGAAGTTAAAAGAAAAATATGACATGTAAAAAAACTGGGGAAAGCCCTGGTTAGGAATTATTTGCAATAAAGCTTAATGTATGGAGTCCTTGGCACCAAGTGATGTAACATCACGTAACATGTCATTTATTCTGATTTTATTCACATACAAGGCAGAATAGCCTCAGACGATCAAATTACACAATTCATGTATTATTTCTGAATCAAATACCTGCATATTCCTGTTGTAAGGCACGAGCAAATGCACGCCCCACCACCTGAACTCCCATTACAATGATCTGTGCCAGGTATTTGGCCTGAAGAGAAAATAAGACACGAAAATTAACACAGACATTCAACAGTCCTTCACTTCAGCAGGTCACTCTTTTGATTTGCAGAGACTTATAAAGACAAACGGTGAAATGTATGTTTTCTACCGTCATTCACACTATGATAATAAACATTTCCCATCTGTTAGACCTGAGCACGGATGTGTTAGCACCCATTAAACCGGTGCAACGTGACATGACCGGTGTTGGCACAGTGACAACATCACAAAGAGAACCTTCATCTTTTTTTTAAAGTAATTAAATTATATTAAACTATAAAACAATCTGAAAAAGAAGCAGCTTCCATATGTAACAGAGCTGGAACAGTCACAGCACAAAGGTATTCACATAAGCTAATGCTACATAACATTAGCAAAAACGAACACTAGCGATTACTCCAGAGAAAATAAGACGGCTGTTATCAGAAAACGTGTTCTTACCATTCTATTTACATACACAGCCTTCTTGGACAGTACGTGTGTGTTTTCACATGTACATTAATCAAGGTGACTGAAGGGTCAAAGTTCAAGGAATCCTCGAAATTCAAGAGCAGCCAATGGGAAGATCACATCTGTGATACTGACACCTACTGGCAGGGAGGGCGAAGTGCAACGTCTTAATGCAGCA
>JAPTYR010000030.1:23845240-23870065 GCA_029814505.1 Siphamia roseigaster | reverse complement strand
GTGTAATGCCTTACTTTTTCAATAGAGTAATATTGTAAAGTAAGGCATTACTTTAAAATGACAGTAACAAGTAATAATTAGTGTATTACAGTTTTTCAGTAACTTGTCCAACACTGATGCCAACAACACCCTAACCCTAACTAACTTTGGATATAAATATATATAAAGTCTAGATGTATTTTTGCTCAATACATATTAGGTTATCAGCTCTCACTGCTTCACCAGTAAAACTTCTTTGTTACTCCACGAACCCCACCTGACCCCTCACCCCTCGCCCTTGGTCCCGCCTCTTTCTCCTGTTGTGCTAGCCGTCAATGAGCTGTGACAGCGGCCGTGTTGGCTTGTAAAGAAGCACACACACATACAGGACAGGACCGTAACTGTGGGCCCTTTGGACGCACACCGCTACACTTGCTAATTGCGTTCCAGCTCCTTCCCCTTTCTCTGCGCAGTCCTGTCCTGCTAAAAGGGAAAACATGGAGAAGATGGTTGTGTGCGTAGTTCTACTTCTAGTCGTAACAGAAACATTCCTTTAGTCAAGGAATGTGTCCATGGAATGACTGCTTGTTTGCTGTAAATAATTTGCCATGTAGCCGATGCTTCAGTGTCGGTGTTCACACTGCTGTTGATTCTGAAGTAAATCCTTGCGTTTTTAGCATCAAAGCTTATGCAAAATGCCTTGAATTATAACACACTGTGACATGTTGTGTGTTTACCTGCCTTTCACCTCAGTGTTGACAACACACAGCAAAGAGATGTATTTGAATATGTAGTAATATATGAGTCAGTCCTGCTCATGACACTTTGAATCCACGCCAAGTGTTTTTTTTTTTTTCTCTTATTATTTTGAACTGTGTCTCTGAGTTTCAAACAGTAAATAACAGCATTAACACGACATTTCTTCTAATGTGCCATGCAAGTAAGTCAGTTTTACGCAAAAGCAAACATGAAAAGGCAAACAAGGGTGTTTCATACCATACATATCGCATACACGTATACACAAATCACACATGTGAGCAAACATGCGCAGACGCCCATTGTTCTGTGTGGGTATTACGGGATTGCTCAGGAATCTACACTACAACTTAATGATATGTATAAGCGGATGTTGATTAGAAACTAAGGGGCTGGGCTTTACAGAGACAAATTGGTATTTTATGCTACAAAAACAACACATCATTCATTCCAGACATACCTGTACACATACATTGGACCAACTTCCTGGATATATCTTGCATTTTATAGGGTCGTAGTGTAACAGAGGTTTCACTATAGTCGGCCCATTTCATACAAATTACATATAGTTTGGATATTAATTGTGAAAACGTAGAATTGTATTTAGTTCTTCAGTAAATTATAGCATATGGTTCAAAAATCTGCACCAATTGGACACGTATTAACAACAAACCCGAGGCAAAGCTACTGTGTATGGTATTAATACTATTCTTCGATTTCACTGTGTGATTACAGCTTTGGAAATAATTATTAGACAACGCTGATGTGGTGCTGAAATGCTTTATCGGGTGGAGTCATAGTGCATTTTATTAGCGTGGTTGTAATGAGCAGCTGTTTTACAAATCCACAATCGAGGCTTTCATACACATTGTACTGATTTTGAAAGAAGTTTAGGAAATAGACCCTTAATTCTTTTAAACAGCTGAATCCTTTTTTAGCTGATTTAGTCCTTTGTATTTACTGAAACCTTATGGAGAAACAAATACCTGTTACTAATCTTTCCCACTTGTCACCTTGTTCGTGCTGAATATAAGGAGTGTTCTAGTATTGTGCACCTGCTGCAGGAAAATATTGGAGTTGAGGGTCACTGATGATGTCTTAATAGACTTCTGATGAGTGATGTCTTCACACTAAAATGTTAGCGCTCACCTGTGAGACCAGAGGCTGGCACAGGTAGAGAATGCAGGTCATTGTGCTAACATCTGTAATATCTTTAAAAAACAAAATGTCAAATTTGCTTCAGAGTCATAACTTTATTTTTTTAATTTAAATCTAGTTTTTTTTTTCCTGTATAATGCATTAGGTTGAACCGCTTGTCCTTAAATGCTCTTAACTTTTACAGTAATATTTGCACAGTTTGAGTTAGACATTTATTTAAGAAGAAAACAACGCTGTATCAAACATGTGTAAAGGCAACCAAACTGTCTAAGTACATGAGGTAAAGACAGGGCACCCGAGGCCATGGAGGAGAGGCATGTCAGAGTTGGAGGCGGGTAAGCGGAGTTGCTTGCCTGTTGGTTTGCCAACCAACCTCCCAAATGCTGGCGCAGTGTCAACTCATGCAGCAGTTTCACAATAAATTCTTTTGTGACATCCTAATCAGCACCAGTGATCTACATGTCACATTTTTTTGTATGTGGCACATGTCTGAGATGTTATTTCAAAAGGAAAAAGCCCACAGGGCAGAATGACAAGAAAAATCACAAACGGTAACTCTACGTAAAGGGGGTGAATGCGCCTGAAAAACAGGTACTGTAACACTGCACAATGCCTGCTTTTAAACAGACACTGGAGTACAGCGTAACATAAGGATCATTTCAACCGGATCTGCTGTGTGTTTACAAGATTATCTCATCTTAATTGACTCAACCTCACTCTGTGAGTCAGTGTTTGTTTCAAACCCTAAAGGTATAGAGGACAAAATCCATTGTATTTTTGAAATGTGGAAGGAAAAAAAAATTGTAATTCTTTGTTAATCGAGATATTATCTGCTTCACACTACTTGTACTCATCTTTTTATTGTTGTAATGTTAATTCAAGAATAGCAAGATAATAAAAGTTTAGCTTGTGAACAATGAGCAAAATGTGGAGAAAAAAAAAAGTCAGGAAAACTTACGAGTTGGATAAAAAACTCCATTGTGATATTAATGTTTCCTTTCCAAGTGTTAACGTGCAATACTAGTTACATTTGCAAACTTAAGACTATGCAAACAAGCGGATGTTTACCTGTCAGCCATGCCGGACTAAAGTTTTCTGCACTGTCTTATTACTTTAGCCTTAAGCACTCGCACGCTTTTCAGCCTAATGAAGAGTCTGACAGCAAAAAGCCCCGTAGGGCTGTTTAGGCAGGTGGGGAAGATGTGCCTCCATCAGATTCTTGTCATACTTGCACTTGATACATGAACAAACCTGAGAGGGAGGGAAAGAAGTGAGAAGAGGAGCAGGGGGTGGACAGGGCATAAAATTAATAGTGTGAAGACAGGGTTTTAGAAATATTTGCAAGTTGTGTCAAACAAGTGTCACATGCTTGCTGTCTGAGGTGCTGTGAAAGGTGTTTGTGTGTAGCTGTATGTGCGCATCAAGTCTTTGACAGAAATGCAGTCAGACTATTCTCCAGTATCAGGTGAGACAAATTTGACTTCCTGGAAGCCAAAAGAGATGCTGAGATAAGTGACTTGAATATTTTTCAAGAGTAAGTGGAAAGATGAGCTCGACAAGGCGACAGGCCATTTGGATAATGTGCCAGTGTTTCCTCAGTGAGTGTGCATGATGTTTTCTTAACAAGGAGAGTGAGCCTGCCAATCTTTTGGATGTACAGTCAGTCATTGTGCCGGCGTGCTGCCTGACATGGCGTACACACCCTCTGATTTAGCAGAGCTCCGTTCTGAAGTCTTACATTTAGCCATTGCAACAAAGGCAAAGTCTGTTTACATCTAGCAGTTTATTTGATCTTTTGATGCAAGGAGTAAATTAACGATAGTTTAAACATGCAAAAATAATCAAATAAAACAAAACAAAAAAAAAAAAAAAAAAAAAAAAAAAACATCGGAATTCTACCCTTAACAGAGTTTTCTGACCTTAAGAAAGCTTTCTTTATCAGATGCACTGGCTGATTTAAGCTGAACTGATAAATAGTATAAACACGTTCTGTCAACCCGAGCCCTTTTGTTAACTTTGCACTGATATATAAAGGGCATACTGCTAAGCATGGGAGAATAAACATATATAATAAAGCGTTCAGTATCTGGTAAATAAAGATAAAGATCACAGATGGCTATATGACAAATCCACAGTCTTGTTGGAAGTACAATAAATGTGAGTAAGGTCGGCCGCATGTCCAAGTGTACACTTTACTCTGGTCTTGTGGCACACTGATAAAACTGGTCCATCCAGCCACTTCAAACCACAAGCGCGCACACACAGGAACAAATACAACACTGCACACACACACACACACAACACAAACATTGTTGGTACTCGAGGTCACATTCTCTGAGGAATTCTGGAGGCTGTCATAAAGATCCTTTTGAATCATTATTTTGGGCTTCCTTAGTAAGAGCACAAAGCTTTGGGTAACATTGTCTCTGAGGGTCATTGCTCCAGACAGTACAATAAAGTTTTGATTCTTGGAGGATTAATGCAAAGGATATGAACGCATAAGCCAAGGCCTGGAGACAGTACAGTTTTGTGACACTAGGATGTTGTATTTACTGTTTCCTGGTGATGTAGCCTGTTCAGACTCATCAGCCTGTTTGCTTAGTCTGGCAGATAAAAATAGATAAACAATAGAAAATTAGCAGGAGTTAACAAGAGTGTAAGAAATAGTGAGCGGTGTTAGTCGAGTACTTTAGCCACTTAGCAATGACTGACTAAAAACAGGTCAAAGTTAGACTCGGCATAGTACTGGGGTCCTCCTGTTTTGGTTAGTGACAGTGCACAGCAAGTCTGAAGCAACGTTGTTGATCCAGATGCCTCAGTGAAGGAGAAAAATAGATGAAAGCCTTGGCTTGTTGTTCACTGCAATACTGTGTCTGTCTTTGTGTAATGTGAGCCTAACATGGTGGAGACCCCAGACAGATGTACAATAGAAAATGATGATGACTGTGACCTCAGTGAGAGGTCATAGGGCAGGGACCACTGATGAAAGATGGGTGTCAGTGTTGATGCATCGATCCTCGGGTGAAACAAGAGGACTCTATGTGAAGTGATTGAGAAGAAGAGGAAAACGGCCCACGTCATTCAGTGTATCTGTGCTTTGTTTCAAGGCCTTTTGTATATTTATGTCTCTTCTCATGTGTGCCTTTATTAAAACACAATCAACTCTTGCATCTACGGCTCCATCAGTCATATCCGTCAGTAATAAAACTGAAGGAAATGGTCCTTATTTCCTTTTGGAACTTGTAGTGTCTGACCTCAGGCTCAGATGAGACTAAGCGAGACTGCAGATATGTTGTTGCAGAGATCCAACCTTCGTAACCGGCCGTTCAACTCCCATCTTTAACTGCTCTTTCCTCCAAGGCAGGAGTGTGCAGTCGGATAAGATTTGAGGCTTGGCGCAAGTCACGTTATTTACTCAGACACGCTTCGGAGGTTTTGGGTTTCACGTTGCCCTGAAGGAGTGGAGAAAAGCACCTGTTATGGTGACGGGGACCAGAAAGATTGGGGTGTGGGTGTAACTTTAGCTGGGTGTGTTGCCAGTGTCAAACAGGGTCCGTTGTTGTCTGGGCCGCAGTTACATCAGAGGACACAGAACAGCGAACAGGGGTGGAAACACTAATCCAAGCCTGACCTCTGACCCCAAGGAGTTTGTCTGCCTCACTGGTTCATGGGTGTTATTGTCCTTTTGGGTTGATGCTATCTAATCAGATGAACTACCCACTACCCAGATGAGTGATTCGCTGCCTTTCAACTTTTCCTCCTCTTTCATGTTAATATTTCACAACCAAACATATTTATTAGGCACATAAAAATGATTTGGGGAAACATGTACTGTAACTCCAGATTGTAATCCCTACATCAAAAAATGAGTTACTGTGTATGGCTTCAGCCGAGCAGCAAATACAAACTGCTTTTGTGAGTTTTACATTGTACTCCCTCTACCCTCACGTTCACCCCTGGACTGTATATTATGTTCTCTTCAAAGTCTTCCAGCTGCAGACTCTGATGGTAATACTTTACACTGTGCTTATGAGCAGGTCTGATCAAAAGCATAAATCCTCAGATGAAAGGGGTCACCTTTCACACCAACAATAAGACACTTTGCAACTCATGTATATGGTGAAAAATCAAATACTCACTGGCGTAAATGCACCAAAAACTGATGAAAGCAATTAAAAAGGAGGCACACAGAAAGAAACAGGCCCTTTTTCTCTCTCTTTTTTTTTTTTTTTTTGCGTATACTGAAATAACAATCATTTGACACCATCCAGACACCATCCAGTATTCAGTACATCCATGGCTGTGGCTATCGCAGGGTCGTTTTTTGTGGTCAGACCAAAATCAGTTGGAAAGCTTTGTTTGTGTAGCTCATTGTTAAACTATTACCACCCTAACCCCCTTCCATTCTACTACAAAGCATAGCAATGATAATGACTTCAAGAAGAGCATTGGCAGTGACAGACAGTAAAACTATCAACCTTCTTTCAATCTCCATGTCATCCTCTGTTTGGTCTGTGTTTGTGTCGGCTTGACTGACCTTGAAGTAAATGCAGTTTTGGAAAAGCATACTTTGGAGTTATAGCCATTCATTTGTTTTACTACCTCTACTACAGTATGTTTTTACACGCACTGTACCAAGTTAAGAAACGGCTGCATTTGTCACTTCACAGCTCTTAATGTAACTGAATAAACTGAAAAACCTGATTTGCATAACATCCAAAAACAAGAAGAAAAGTTTGCTATGTAGTTTATTTGCCTAACAGGTACAACCGACAATGGAATGCAACATTAACATTAGCTTATGCAAGAAACAAATCCTCAAAAATATTTCACGCATGCTAACACTCTTAACATAGCTGACATGTTTGACTAAATAGTTGTGTAGCATATTTTAATTGCGTGCTTCTTCTCCAGAGCTACTGCTTAAGTCCTCTTTTCATCCTTGGATATTCTCTACAACTCTTGATTTGCCTTTATTACTCTCTCTTGACCCCTTTGTCATGTTGATAGATAACTCCTCCAAATTATAGAGAACATGGTCCAGCTGTGGCGTGGACAGTGCTGACAGTGGGAAGGGATGGGAATATTGAGTATGTGTTCAGGGGAGTGGCTCTTTGTCTTCTTTAAGGGTCATGGTTGGAAAAAAGGGCAAAAAAAGGGGGGAAAGGGGACACGGGACAGAGAAGTGCTCAGCCTTCATCACTAGCATTTTGATGGGTAATTCCATAGCCAGTGTGCAGTCATGTCACTGTACTGATATAGCAAATCACAAGGAATTGAGACCAATTCTTTGTGTGATTAGTTGTATATTTAAATAGTTTACCCCAGAGAGCAAAACCCCCAGACCTGCAATACTGTAGATCATTCACTAATGCACACAGCACAAGCATTGTTCCCTTAGAAGATAAAGTCCCCAAAGAGAAGGGGCCTCTTTAATGGGAGTATGCACTCTGTAGTGTGCAGCCTTATCCCCTTACTGTGACTTGGCGTGGTGCCCCCCTGCTGTCTCTTGCCCAGCTTTCTGAATTATGCAAGTGCACAGCAACCTGCGACTCCTCCACACACATACAGCACAGTGCTCTACCCCCCTCTTGTACCCTTCACTGCTCCTCAGTTTTGGCCTTCAGCTCTGAAGATAAGGGCTCTTGACGCTCGGCCTGCCGGGATTTAATTGCTGAAGCCCACTTCACCCTCCCAAAGCCGGGCCTTATCCACTTCTCCACCTCTGTGCCCCCGCTGACAGAAACCTGCTTTTGTCTCCGCTGTTTTCTCTCTTTTCTCCTTATTTAAAAAAAGTAGGATAAGAACTATACCGAGGGAAAGAAAATTCCCTTTTATCCTTGTGCCTCTTCTTATTGCCCATTGTAACTGTTCTTTTCAAAAGGGAAAGATCTTGTTTTTTACTTAAGAGTTGCACAGAAATGTTCCCATTTTCTCTTTCCGAGTATTTTCTCCGTACTTTTTTGGCCTGCGGGTGGCTTCACATATTCATCAGCCAACACGTTTTATTCTAATATTACCTTCTGATCTACACTCAAGCAGAAAGAAAACACAGATGGAAGAACGATTGGTTATACAACATTTCTACCCATAGAGCTGCTTTTGCACCCATTCATATACGCAACACCATCATTCATCAAATCTATCGTCTGTTTATAAACCCCGAAACACTTCCTGTTAATCTCTAAATACCAAATCAATGAGACAGACGGGCTCAGTTTTTGGAGCTCAGCTGCTGCCTGTCTCAGGAATGTCTCAACAAGTGCGCAAGGGAGAGAAAAGGAAATTACAACTCAAGAAACCAGGAGGAGGAAGGGAAGATGGGAGGGGGCATTTCTGCTCGCCCAGGACTCTCTTTCTGCTACCTCTCACTCTCTCTCTTACGGTCCTCCACATCTACTCATTTCAAAACACTTAAGCTAAAGTCAAACACTCAGGCACCAGCATAAGCTGTGAATCTGTACTGTATACCAGGATTAACTTCTATCTTATACACTGATAAGACCTGCACAAGACACACTGGCGGGGGGAAGAAAAAAAAATTAAAAAATCAGGAAAATCTAAACTTTCAAGCTATGTTTTATCTGTAATCTGGCAGCATTCACCAATCCCCTCTGTCCACCTCCACCATAGTTTCTCCTTCACTGGGTTATCAGATGTGCTTGGCCCAGTTTGGAATGAGGCACACTCAAATAAACATTCTGCCCCGGGGAGCTACGAGAGAATCATCACATTCAGTTTCTAAGAAAAATATTCTCAGGTTTATCAGCATAGCTCTCCTCTCACGACGGCCTTGATGTTGTTGTATATTCTGGCACTGGACCCTTATACCCGTCTTTGGCTCTGATATACTGTACCAAAGTCAAGTTTCTCTGTCTCCACAAGGAATGTGATTGGATTCTTTGGAAGCCTTCAGGCACATACTTCTTTCACGTAAACAATGGAATCTCCAGTGGTTTGTGCACTGACACACTAGCATCCTGGGCTGAAATATGAATGTGACATTAAACATATGTATAATATCCAAATCCGAGTCCTGGTTATCCTCCCAACTCTGACTGTTCACCCATGTTCTATGGTCACGCAGCACCACACTTTTGAACACTTTCCATCCATTATTGTGAAAGAACCCACATGATTTCCAAGCCATAGAATAAAACCAAAGCCTTCTCTTCTAACCATTAAAATGACTTTAGCATCATTGAAGAATATTGGTTCTTGATTGCAACATTTAGATATTTTATTTCCAACCTGAGCACATGAGTGTTCTTAATTTTAGTTATGTTTTAGGGCCCTCAGGCATACAAATATCCAAAAACATTTTACAGGCTTTTTCAATTAGCCAGCCAATAAATTTCCAACTTTGTAAATTTCCAGATGACTACAACCCTTCACCTTTACTGCCCTTTCAGCTCCAGTCAACAGATCATAGTCAGATGTTCATCTCTATCTAATTAACAAAAAGTTGAGGTGTTGTTTCTGTGCTGCTAACAGAAATAACATATCAGCAGTGGGGTGACATGTGAATTCCTTGATTGCTTTATTATGTTTATACATTGGAGGAGGAAAATAAGATATCAAGGAATCTTTCCAAGGAGGTTGCAATTTCTAGGAGGAGCGGAAAGAAAAGTATGCTGAAAGAGAAGGAAAATAAATGCCATAGCAGTGGTGTGATGAGCTGATACTGGCCCTTCCTCCGTCTCTCTGCTGCGCCCCAAAACCCTTGATCTTCTCTCCAAGTTCTGATATTTGACTCTATGCTTTTTTTTTTTCTTTTTGTAAAGTCTACGTTTCATTAAAAAAAAAAGACACAATGAGAGGAAGGAGAAATAAATGAAAGATGAGATTTTGTCAGCAGCTGTGGTCCTACTTAGCTGAAGTTATTTTTTCATTACCACAAGACAGACTAAGTTTTATAGAGTTGTATAAACACAAATCAATAAAAAATATAGAAAAGAAAATCAGAAAGGAGGCATCATTTAATCTTTGTTTAATTTTATTATTATTTTAATTTTACCTGTACAGAATAGATATGCAATACTTCACTATGAGGCATTTTATTCCTCGGAATCCGTAATACTTGATAATGTAAATGCACTTGCTGATTCTAATAACTGTTAGCAATGGTGAAAATACATTAATACATTCTGGATAGAAAAACATGAAAAAACAAAATCACAAATGCAATTTCTTTGACGTTTTTAGCGCAACAGGACACAATCCTTGGTAAACGGTAAACGAGTACAGAATGTTCTCTGTAAAATTGTTGCTCACACATATTTGGCTTCTCGTTCAGGTATTTGTTTCAGCGCAGACACTGACAACTGTACCATTTAAGGTCCTATAATGAGCTTCCATGAGCATTCAAGATGTTTTTATGGGGAGAAAAAAAAAATTCCTCCCAACCAATAATAATTTTATCATAACAACAATAATTATGAAAGACAGAGACCGTGTGTTTAAGCAACTCAAGGTAGGACGGCAGTATGATTAAGAATTACAATTAAAACATACAATAACTCACCTTTGATAGTAAAAGAAAGAATGCTGTCAAAAGACGAGCAATGGCCAAGACATAAAGATGTTGCCTGTTCACCCCAAGGCCATCTCAGTCGATAACACAGGATGATAAACGGCAACACAGACACTTGTCGGCAACTATTTTCCTTTAGATCTCTCTTCACTCCTCTCCTTCTACAATCCATCATTCCTTCCTTCTTTTTCAGCCCTTTCACCAAATACTGTGTTGATACTTGACTGGCTGTAGGATTTGTCATGGCTTAAGCTTAGGTGAAATGGGTTTAAATCAAAGTAACACATCTTCTGGCTGTTCAATTTCCTTTGTTCTTTGTGTATTTGCTCTGTTTTATAGTATTAGAGACACTTGTTTGGCAAGTAACTGTCAGCCTGCGAAATGACAACATAGAAAGTTTGTGTTATGGTCAGAAAAGCAGCTTCAGGCTATCAGTGAAGCTCCTCTCCAACACCACAAAGTAAATCATCAACAGATGCACAGCCACGTGCAGTATGGCAGATACACAGCCACACAAAGCTGACATCGTACCGTTATATGAAACTCAAACCAGAACAGTGTTTATGGTAAATCCTTCTGAGGGTGTGTGTGTGTGTTTCACTCTTTCAGTGGCTTTTAAGAGACATTAAAATGTACAAACAGTGCACTACAAAGGAAGATGGATATGTCCATTGCAGCTGTGTCAATGAACAAAACTGTGTGTTTCATAGACTGCAGAGTCTATCATAAACATAAAGAGAACGGTTAACTGTGACTCCATTATAACCACAGAATGTGCAGTAAAGCAAATAGCAGTGGGTGGGCAGCTAAGACTTACATACAAACACCAACACACATACACAAACATCTCTAGAAGCACATGTGGTAGGAACATTAAAGAAGGAAACAATTGTTTTGGCATCCCAAAATACTGTGAATTAAGCAGATCGTTGTAGAATGTGGCACTCTTTTAGCCAAAAAAGTATGGCAGGATGCCGTGATGTCAACTTCTCTCCAAGCAGAGCAGAAAACTCCCTCCGACCAGGGAGGTTATAGCTATAGCCCTACTGTTTGAGAGACCTTGTGATTCCAAAGGCCTTTGATCCCTGCAGTTAAACCTCTAATAGTAATCTCATTCTGTGAAACGAATTAAAAAAACAGGTCTGGAAATCAACCTGTGTAAGGAAAACCTTTTAAAAGAAATGTAAGACCGAGACCTTTATTTGGGCGCTGTGTGAAGTTTTGTTGTATCACATTGAAAAAAAATATTTTTCTGAATCAATATATTGTTTTTTGACAGTCTGTATTTTTTGTTTCATAGGCCGAGCAGGGAGAGAGAAAGAGACTGCATCATGAAGATCTTTCTCACTCCGCTGATGCCCTTCCTTCTCTTCCTCCTCCATCCGGATGGCACCTGCTCTAGTGACTGCCCAAGGGACTGCTCCTGTTCCACACCAGAGTCCATCTTGTGTTTCCAGAGACGCTCGTCTACCATTCCTCAGGGAGTTCCACCACCCACAAAGAGCCTCTACCTTTTTGCCAATGGCATTGAAGGCCTGACCACAGAGGACTTTGATGGTCTGGAAAAATTGGAAATGCTAGATCTCAGTCAAAACAAACTGACAGAACTTCCTGATAAAGTGTTTGAGCCTTTGACCTCTTTGAGAAATCTGGACTTGTCATCCAATCAGATCAGTTACATATCGGAGGAATGTTTCCAAGGTTTGGCACTGCTTGAGCGTCTTTACTTGTATAGTAACCATATAAAGACCATTCACCCCGCTGCCTTTGATGGCTTGGAGCACCTTCTGGAACTAAAACTGCAGGGCAACCAGCTGACATCTCTCCCCGCCCTTTCAATGCCAAGACTGCTGCTACTGGATCTTCGCTTTAATGTCTTGCCAAACCTTGGCCCCTCAGACCTCCAGATGCCAAACCTGGAGTCCCTCAAACTTGGAGGGGTAGGGCTCACCAGCCTGAATAAGGAATTAATAGGAAATCTGAAAAACCTGCACGAGCTGGACATTTCTGGAAACCAACTTGAGACGTTTCCTCCAGTGCTAAAGGAGACCCCAGGCCTGATTCACCTCAGCCTTGCTGGAAACCCCATGGGTCCTCTGAAGGTTCAAGACCTGCAAAACCTTGGTGAATTGCAGGAGTTGGACATAAGCAGCCTCAGCTTGCAAGGCCTTCCCGATGAGTTTTCTCAACTCTTCCCCCACCTTAGGAAACTCACAGTGGCAGAGAACCCTTTCAACTGTCTCTGCACTTTAGCCTGGTTCCCAAGATGGCTCAGAGCCCAGAGTATCACACTGGAAAGAACAGAGGAGACCCGCTGCCATTTCCCACCTATTAATGCTGGAAAAGTGCTGGAAAGACTTGAGCATAGAGATTTTGGCTGCCCTACCACAACTACAGTCACAACTAGTACAGTCAAAACCACTACTACCGTGCCTGTTCCAGTCACTACATCATTGAGTACTACTAGAGCAATACCACGTCCAAGAGCCAGTGACAAGCCCATAGACAAAGAAGATCACTCTCCCCTACCTCCTGTTGCTGCTTCCCCAAGTAGCAGCAGCATGGACCCAGAGGACGAGCAACATTTCTGTCCCTCTCACACGTGTCTGAATGGGGGTACTTGTCGTTTAGATGAGCGCGGTCAAGTAGAGTGTACCTGTCTCCCTGGTACTTCTGGAATATTTTGTGAAATCCAGAAAAATGATATTCCTCCCCCTCCTGAAATTGAAAAGGTCATGCCAACTGTCACTGCAGATGCACCAGACATCAGCTCACACCAATCAACACCAACTTCAATCCTGCTTGATCTTCATCGCTATTTTGAAATGCGGCCCAAAACCCGTGCAATCCGCTTAACGTACCGCAGTCTCTCTGGACCAGATCGAAGGCCGATCCAACTCAGTTTACCAGCATCCTACCCAGAGTATGTACTCAGAGGTCTGAAGCCTAACTCCACTTATACTGTGTGTGCCAGCCCACTAGGTGCTCCCAGTGGTATTGACAGTGTCTGCATTGAGGCTCATACAGCTCCTGAAAACAATTTCTCAAAGCAGCAGTATACAGAGAAGGAACTGACTACCATGCTAGTGCCTGCAATTGCCATCTTGCTTCTACTGGTACTTATAGCAGCAGCAGTGGGTGTCATATGCTATCTCCGGAAGAAGAGGGCTAAGGGTCACCTAGACCTAGACTGTGAACCTTCCCAGCTGGAGTTAGATGGAGTTAAGGCTGCTGTGGACAATGGGGCACTGCCTCAAAAACAGCCTCAGCTTATGATCCCTGAACCTGCTGTTCAGAACGGCAATCTGGAATATGAGGTGTTACTGCTACAGGACCATTGTACATCAAATAACAATATGTCTTCACACAAGCCGTCTTACTTTTGACATATGTGCCAGAACTACTCAGAAATAAAGGAGGTTTTTTTTTAAATTCCTCAGCAGTATTTTTACCATTGGTGAAATACACAAACCAGCAACAAATGCTGTAAGAGAGAAGGAGGACAGTTGATGAGTCAACCACCAGCAAAGGAGAAACTGGACATAGACTACATTTAAATGAATGCCCTCCAGTTGTCTAAGCAGACATTAAATGTGTTCAGAAACATTTGTTTGGACTTGAAAAGCATCATAAGTGCCTCTACATTTACATGCTGCATTCTGCTTCTTCTCCACTCACACTGATGGAATGGTCAGTTCATGTCGCCGGTGCTGTCAGCGACAGTTCCAGAGATGCTGGCACAGATGGTGTGCTGCCAGGAGCTGTAATGTAGGTAAAGGGGCATAGTGACCTCTTTAATCTGTTGAAAAAGGAGTGTGCACTATAACAGGGCTGTTTTACCTTTTGCCAGTTACAACAGTCCGCTTAAATACTCAGCAAATGTTTTTGCTGTGTGTTGAAACTCTTCAGTACTACCCCAAAGGGAGCAGTGCTTGCTGTGAATGATCTTTAAGACACCAAATGAAGTCATGCGGAGAAAATAGATGATGCTTGTAATGCTTTATTTGGCTATCTTGTGATTTTTTTTTTTGTTTTGTATTATGTTTTTTTTTTATACTTGTGTCTCTGTTGTATTTTTATTGTGCAACATTATGACTGTTAATATCCCCTCGTGCCCACCTCCCCCTCTTCTTGTGACTAACAGACAAAACAGCAGATTAAAATCTTTGAAGATTAAAACTCATTTGGTACCAGTGAAGTCAGTCAGAGAGCTTTGTGCCCAGAATATCAGACAGTCTAAGTAGATGTGAGTCTGGACACACTTGATACTAAATCCCCCTTTTCCATTCTCAAACCTTTGGTCTCCTTTGCTGTCACTAAGAGAAAGGGTAAAACAGAAAGGTGAAGACTGACTGAAGTTGACTGAACACTCTTTCTTGGGTTCTTTCCAGTTTAGGCTGAGTTACAGTAAACACACAGAGCAAAAGAGAACTTCTAATACTGCTTTTACTGGCCCACAACAAAGCAGAAAGTGGATGTGTATTGTGTTTCCCTGAAGTAAAAATAGCTTTCTCTACATAACGGTGTGTTTAGTTTCTCCTGGCTATTGAGGATCATAGATTTGCTCACTTGCACTTATCCAGACACTGGTAACAGTAAGGTAATAATGTAGACACAGACTGAGTGCTGAGATCAATATCTGTGGATAAGGGTTAAAGAACAACTCAAAGTTTGTGTGTGTACGACATGTAAAACGTCAACTTCAGCGATAATGCAACTGCATGTTCCGTCTTGTGTATAGACCTGCAGACATCGAGTTACTATCACCCCCCCACACACCGACTACCCACGAACCCACATACCTAGGACCATATCAGGCTCCAAACAACGCTGCAAATTAAGTAAACACACCACATACACATCTATGAAGGTCATGCATTTACCTAAGTATTTCTAATGACATATTTATACTAACAAAACAACTTAAACACCCACAAAAACAATCAATTGATGCAACTGGAATATTTGTCTGTAAAATAATATACATTGAAGATAACCAAAAGTATTTTCAATGTGAATGTTAATATTTCCCTGTTAATTTTGGGAAGCGCTTTGTCATTATTCCGTTTTTGTTTTTGTTTTTTTATTTTATTTCAATTCTGTGAACTTATTTGTACAAGTGGAAAAATGTTGATATTATCATTAAATGAATATCAAAAACTAAAACAGATGAAGTGTATTATTTTTCGTCTCGTCTGCCTTTTGCTCATAAAAAGGTAAAGATTTGCAGGCGACCGGGAGGATTAGATTTGCTTTTTACTTGCTTCTAGTTTAGGCCATCACTCAACGGGTGAGGAGGAAGATCAGAAGAAGGGGGAGTCCAAGACAGAGTCACAGAGGAGAACATTAGTAAGAGTGCAGCCATAATTGTCCTGGATTTTTAACTCATTCACTCACACAGCTCATTTGGAGGGTTTGTGTACGTCTGTAAATTCTTTTCAGGAGAGGTGAAAAGCAAAGTCTGTTTCACATTGACAGAATAGTTTTGGAGATATTTCACTCATTGAAATGATGTAACAACTAACATGATGATCCAGAGTGTGTGGCTATGACTGGATTAAATGCTTTATACCATTTCAGCAGTTTCTGAAGAGAAGTGATAAACAAAACTCCCACATTCTCTTTGCTGTGTTTAATGGTTCACATCACCCAAAACAAATTTTTACAAGATTGTTTTATGTGAACTTTCAGTAGACAAGAGGTTTTGGAGTTCTTTCTTAACTGCAATGAGTGCAATGCAAAATGGAAATTAAGATTATGATTGAAACCACCAGGGTAAAGGTAATAAGTGGATTTATTCATCATTGTGGATGATTTACTAGCCTAAGCCTAATGGTTGAGCATTGTTTGCAAACCCACACAATAAACAGGCTGACCACCCATGTGTTTTATAGGTAGGATGTTGGTAGGGGACTGAGGCAGCATGCACGCACATTCACCCACACCCAAAAACAAATGTGTATATACTGGCCTAAGCACGTAGCTGGGAGCTGTTGTGTACAGGATTGCAGAAACAGCACAAACACATAAAACAGCACCACTCCTGTCATGCAGACCCTATTTAACCAATTTGCGCAGAGAGCAAACTTCCTAAGGAAACAATGCATGTTAGGATTTACTGTAACTTGTTTGTCGTTTTTCCACTGCTTAAACTTTTAAAATGAGTTTTCTCATAAACTTAACACAAGGACATTTTCATCATTTTCGTCACAGGGCTTAGCCTCTATTTGTCTCTTATTTGAATGCAAGATAGCAGGTAATGGACGAGGCTTAATTGTGAGCATATGTGCATATTGGAGCTACTCCAGGTAAAAAGACAGATAGGATGCAAAGATGAGGTCAGATAAGAATAATGCCTGGGACTAAAAGAATGCAAGCACGTTTCTGTCTTTAGGCTCTTTCCCACTGCAGGAAACTTTGCAGGAACGTTGAGCATTATTACCCTGAACTTTGAAAAACCCCCAGTGTGTTTGCACTAAAATTAACCAGGTAAATAAGTTTCCCTTGGCCCCCAGCTTTCCCAGAAGAAGTTCTTGGTAGGGAGGCAGTACTTTTCAGTTTACCAGGAATTCTTGGGGGCGGGGCTGTGTGCTGGAGAAGACTGATTGGTGGGATACACTTGAAGCGTTTTGTTCACCTGCTGCAATTTCATTCATTCTTTATTTAATTTCCACAAGCTTTGTATTTTGATAATTTGGAAAATGGACCAACAGAGAATCTATGGCAAGTAGATGAATGATGAGGTCTGGGGTCTTTTGAACATCTTTGGAGGAGGAAATTCAGACGTACTTTGAATCGCCAACATGAAACGAGCGAGTTTTGAGTAAAATTCAACTAAACTTACGCAGGATTATAAGAAACTAAAGAACCACAATAGTTGCAATGGGTCAGACGAAACTGTCAAAACCAATGGTAGGTATATCACAGAAATATTCATGGTTTAAATTACTCAAAAGTCGGGTTAAACTAATACTAGCAGAAAAACGTTAAACTGTCCACTTAAAGTACTGTATCATTTTATTGTGCAATTGAGGTAAGTTTCTGAATGCACATGAACTGTACTGCAATTTCTTTTACTGCTCCCTGTTGCATCATCAACCTGATTTGAATAAATTACCCTGAACTTTGGGGTGTGGTGGAAATACATTTATCAGGAATAATTTTACCCAAATAAGAATCCTCGTAAATAAGTTCCTGGCCTTTTGGTGGGAAAGGGCCTTTTGTCTCAGGCCAGGGATCTGCAAATGTTCATGTATGTGAAGGCAACATGGACAAAGGGCTAACAGTATGTGTATGTGTACATGTGTGTGTCTGGTTCTCTCCTTTCCTTCTATAAAACAGTTCCTCTTTTCTTTCCCTGGCTTTAAGAGAAACCTGGTTCCTGAATGAGAGCCAACTTTGACGCTACTTCAGCCTGAACTGCTCAATGGTCCCCATTGTAGCTTCTAGGGACCCTTTTCACAATTCTCAACCACAAAAAAAAAATAAAAAATCCAAGATTGGCTACTACCAAATATGTCTCCTGAATAAACTTTTTTCTCTTTTTCACTGCTTGTATTTTCTATTAAAATGCAGAGTCATGTGACTACAAATAATGCTTAGACTTTTCAACCTTTATTTGACTGTCGGTTTTTCCTCTCCCTTACCCTGTTTTCAATCTTACAAATAGCCTCACTGCCCACACAGCACAGCTGACCTCACAGTAACCCCCCCCCACCACCACACAATCGCTTCAACCACAGCCAGCAGTATTTACAGTAATCAGAGGGGGTATGAAATTAACTCTGCAAAAGTCAAGACAAGACAAAGCCTTTGGCTCATTATAAAGTAATGAGTACAATACAAAATGTTTAAGCAGAAACATCATTTTAAAATATCTACCAAAATGAGATGTGATTTTTATTGTCTGGGGAGACAGTCCTCTATTATTCTTGAGCTGCAATCATGTTCTTTCATGTGGCTGCAAACAAATCAGCGATCACCTAGGATTTTTTTTTTTTCTTAAGGAGTAGCAACAGAGAGCAAAAAAGCAGAGCAGAGAAGGAAAAGAAGAGCTGAGTAAAGAAAACACACCACCACTTTGTTTTTGGAACCTGGTTCTCTGGCTCCAGTTGTTGGCTCCCTGCTTATTTCGCTAGTCGCTCCAACTTTCCTGCCCCGTATCCCACCACCCCTCCCTCTAACTCTGTCTGAAGTACTAATAACAGATGATGGGTGGTGTGCCACCGGTTTCTCCAGTGCCATACGGCTGCCAATCCATGCCAGCAGATGGCCCAGATGCTGCTCGGACAAAATACAATGGGAGAAAGATGAGAAGCAAGAAGGCAAGAAAAACAGGAAAAGAAAGCAAAAGGAAGAATCTGACTTTGTTGCTTCTTGGCAGAATACATCAGCAGGCACACATGTAATTCATTTCACGTGCTGTTTGGCAAATTATTAGATATAAAAACAAATGGCGGTGTGATTTCCCCAAAGCAGATATTTTTTTCCGTCCTAGTCACTCATCATTACCATCTCTACTCCCTGACCCCAAGAATGGCCCCTCCATATCCTTTCACACTGGAAACGGATGATTAAAACTGAGTCACAACTTACAATCTGAATGTAGTTTTCATTTTGGCATTTTGTTTTATTCCTCGGTCTGTGGTAGTGACTGTTTTTTAATCCTTATACATACAGATGCCAAAACCAAACTTAAAGCTCTATTAGAGTCAAACTTTTGATTTGGTGGGTTAGTAAATCATAAACATTAACCATATTGGAGTGTTTTTATAGTTACAAATAAAGCTGAGTTTGTGTCATCCTGGTCATGTGTACTGCATTTTCAACTGGTTTGAGCAAACACTAACAACAACAGACACATTTTCAGGATTATAAAAGTTAAAAAATTACAGATCATGTCAGTCATCACACTATAAATACGTGGTTATGGAAAAGTAATCTATGGCAGTTTTTTAAATTTGTTTATTAATCCCCTATAATTTAGACAAACAGCAGCATTTAATGGAAGTGTTAGACAAAAAGCGCAAAACGCCACAGCATCTGCATAATGTTACAAATAGAAATCTAATGAGTTAAATTCTTGTTCAAAAACAAGGTTTATTTTAGTTAGTTTTCTTTTTTTTTTTTGAAACATCAGAAAATTGTGAAAATGTGAAGGTGGAACACAATTATATGGATGTGACCCATTTCAAGAAAAAAAAAGTACATATTCCTTGATTGTAGATTTAAATATACTTATTAAAATAAAGTTTTCTGTCTTGTTTTTGGTTTTTTTGCTACCTATATAGTCCACATTTGATGATTTCATACTCTAATTGATACTCAGTATATTAAACTCAAGGATGAAATGTCCTTCCTTACTCCATGTCATTAGGAGACAGGTCATCTGTGACACATTTTAATGTCAGTGCCATCCAAACCCTAAGTTCAGCTTCAGGTTTATTTTAGGTGTTGAAAGCCTTTAAGTGAAAAAAACATCAATGAAGAAACCAGAAATGGAATGTGCTGATCTAATCAATGCACCAAGATAAGGAGGATGGAATGAAGTTAATTAAATTAAGGAAGCAGGGTGGAGTGATGATGAAATGATGAGGATGACTAGGGGGCCATTGTTTCTGGCTGCATCAGAAACAACTACGTCCCCTCAAAACTTTGTCCTCCTTTGGAAATAAAAGGAGGTATGGGGGGGCAGCAGAGTGTGTCTATGTGGGTGTGTTTCAAACAGACATCAGTGGAATTAAAAAGCACCTAAACAAAACCGCCTGTCACCCCTGGAACACAACCAAAGTGTGCTTCTCATTTCAAAGGAATGGAGGGATACAGGGTGGGGGAATTTTATTTATTCAGAAATACACAGGCAAATGAGCAATATGGTATTAATAAAGATAGAAAGAATTGTGCAAGGGACAGAGTGGAGGTCTTTGAAGGTGAAACGGGTGCAAGGGGACATAAAATACTGGCTAATATTTCTAAAAAAAAAAAAATCAAATTAAATAAACTGTTCCATAAGAAAGTGCGCCAGCAGATTCTGACAAATCCAAATAAGCTCCAACAAAAGTGGCAGATGAGGTTAATAGCTGAAGCATACAGTTCACATGTAACCTAATCAAATCCAGTAATTCTAGAATGAGTATATGCAAGAGTCATTTAAAGTTCTCTCTGGTTTCACTGGCTGCAGAAGACAATTCCATGGCATGCATTTGTCTTGAATTAAAAATAGCCGTAACAATGTGGATTGAATTGTGCATTTTATTAAGGTGGAAGTTTCCAAATTGAGTAAATGGAGTTCTATGAAATGCAGAGCGCTACAGTAACCCATGAAAAGTCTCACTGGGATGAGTCTTGAGAGGTCAGGATGTCTACCAGCTAAAGGTTAGTTTTTCCACATCGTCTCTGTAAGTCAACAGCTGTGACAAAGTGAAGTGGTCCGAAGAAGCTGTTTGTTCACCTAGTTGTTAGAAACACCAGAGGCAAAAGGGGGGCTCAGTGGTAAATTCCACATTGTCACCAGAAGTTACAGTTGTCACTCTGGCGTCAGACCAACCCAAAGACTTCAAACAATGCTTACTTGTCTGTCAGCAACCCAAAACCTCAAGCAAACTTCTGACCATAATGGTCTCCAAGACAAAAGAAGACAAGTGACAGTAACGGGAAACTGTCAACATTTATGTGTTGTCGAAAAGATTTCAAGGCCATTTTTATCACATAAACACATCAATACTTGTCCTTTAGAAAACTGTCAAAACCAAGGACTTTGAGAGGATTTAAATATTTATTTCACTCTGATTATTCTTATCCCAACTCAGACATAGTAAGAGGCCACAGCAAGGACTTATACATTCACATACAGTGAGGTGACCACATACAAATACACACACACTAGAGCATGGCTCGGGCCTAATTTTCCTGTCCGAATCTGGCCCGGCTCCGACAGCTTTCTTCTCAAAACCGACCCGAGTCCGATATTAACACAAATATTTCTGTCCGAGCCTGACAGAAGGCCAAACATTAAAAATCACAGTTTTTCATTGGTCAATTAATAACACATATAGGTTTTTGTTTATGTTGAAAATGCAACCGCTGTGTCAATCAAATGAATAGGTCTGCATTCTCAACTTCAGCACACACAGCACAACAGCTACGAACCAGCACAAGAAAGAAAAGCATGCGCACATAACATAAACCAAGAACAGTCGACCCTTGTCGTCTTTGCACAAGAGGTGGGCTCATGTGAGCCTAAGCTATCAAATTTAGTGTTTGCATGAATAGCAATGTAACTCTTGTTTTTTCCAACACAATGTGTTGGGTTGTCATGCTCTATGCCAGACCCTACTGGGAGATATTTAGGGTTCAGTGCTCTGCCCAAGGACACTTCAACATGTGGACAGTCGGAATTAAGATTTGAACCGCCGAACCTATGGTCATTGGACGACCAGCTCCACCAACTGAGCCACAGTCACTCTTACCTTAGAATGGGAGCAGTCCAGGAGACCTTCAAAGGCTTATGGTGAAGAAAATGTTCAAAGTTTGGTACAGTTGATTTTTATGTATATTCTATCTCATTCAGAGGGTAAGACTTGAAAATAAAAAAAAAAATCCCCAAATAAAAAAACACCCTAATGTGCAACAAAGATGAACTTGAAAAGCTGAATCATTAATCAGACAGGCCAACGATTCCAAGGAATTGAGCGACTGTGGAGCCAGTTCTCGATTTCCATCCCTTGGCGCAAGTGAATCAACACCTAGCTCACACTTCAGGCAACATGAGCTTTTTGAGGTGGAAAAACAGACATAATAACACAACGCACTGTTAATAATTTAAGATCAAATGAGTTCAGTGCATCTCCACCGACTGAGGAGAAACCAGTAAATTGATAATGACAAGGCTGGGTTCAAACCAAATAATTCCTCACAGTGCGTAAACCAAGCAGAACTAAACACACCGATTACAGGCATGTTGTTGGGAGTCATGTAAGCACTGTCAACAGATTTCAGACAGTTAATTAGTAAAATAATAGAGACAAATGGAGATGGTGGGTCACTGCACAGAAAGATGTCCCTGCAGGTACCTGGACCACTAATTACTGTTGATCATAGGGATAATGGATTAACATATAAAAGTTGACAGGTGTCGTCTTGCATATTGTGCTGTAGCTACACGATATTAAATTAACATAGATGTTTAAAAGTACACATTTTGCTCCAGCAACTGTTTTTGCAATTCACTATTTGTTCAATGAATCTAATTACTTTGGGGGGATGCACCTAAGGATGGGAAATAATTAATAATTTTCAGTAAGTTGCTTAAGATTGGGATGTAAGTTCGGCAGACACGGCTTCGTTTAGCAATTTAAGCTGATTATGTTTTCAGAAATTCTCTTTGTGTCTACTGCAACTGTAAAGTACAGTCAAAAGGAAAGACATGAGAGCTCCAGCTGCATTTTAACAAAGTACTACACAATAATAACACAAGCAATTAAGAATGGGAAACTACAAATGCACATCAGCTTAATTTGTTTGTCACAGTTTCACAGTCTTCTTGTGCTCTTAACCATAGACAAAGAAATAAATAAAACAGGCGAAAAATTGGATTACTCCACAAATGAACAATAAGAAAGAAATCCTGTTTGTTTGTTCCTCCAAATAGCAGCAGCTTCTGTATGATATATATCTACTGTAAGTGACATTTCTGTTTGAACACTTTGACACTTACCATCCTCTGATATTTACATTAATTTCAACTTTCAGTACAGTCACCATTAACTTTAACTATATACTAATTTATTTCCAAGACACCACTGAGGGAAGTTTTCCATGAATCCAGGATACTGTGTTTCATTCACAGTCTTCCCATCAGTAGCAAATTCACTTCAGGTACCATTTACACCTGCTAATTTAACAGAACTGCTAAAAGTGAAACAAAGTCTAATCAATAATGGACCAAAGCTGTTGCTGATACTCTCAACTAACCTTCCATTTCTTTTGGATCATGTTTTGAACACCAATGCAGCCACATATTGTTCTATTCAACAGTTCAATTTTTCTCTGATCTTTAAAACTCAGTCCAGGCACAGCTACTCTGGATAAGACAGAGCCTTACTTTCCAGAATTTGTAGCAGATATTGTTGCTGAACCTATTGCCTGTGTTTTTCATTTAAGTTTTGTTTGTAAAATCATATCCCGTGTCAGGAATTCACTGCATAAAGGTGTTGAGACCTTGCTGACTTGAGCAAACATCCAATTTCCAGGGTTTCTATTAGGACAGATTGCTTTGTGTGTGAACAACTAAAACAGTTTTTAATTAAAAATATTCTTCTGTCAGCTATGCTAGTCATTAATGATATCACCAGGGCTCTTGGCAACAAACAGCACGGTAGATCTCAAACTTCTAATATATAGACTTATCTATCAGGCTGTGACTGAATGAGCATTGAACTGGTTTGGAGACTTTCTGAGAGGTCTCAATGTGTCAGAGTACAAAATTATATTTAAGTGTAGATAAAACAAAGGTGCCCCACAGGGGACTATTAAAGGGCCTATTTTGTTAAGGTTATTGACACAATTTTATATAGTGCCAACACCTTAAATCAAGCCATAAAGCCCCCACAGGCTGCTTTTACCAGACAGCAGCACTCATTAAAAGAACAATTGGCTTAGATGAAAAAGACAATACAAGAGCTTCACTTCCCGCGACAATAAAGTGGATTTCACTATTTAAGATTAGATGATACAGGATGGAAAGACTCTCCCTTTACACTTAGGTGTTTGGCTTGATGAAAAGTTGAAACTTACACAGTAACAGTCGGCTGAAAAAGCATAGATAAAAGTTGGGTATCTTATCACTTTCCTTTCCTTTCTGAGGGAAAAAATACTTGTTTCCGAAGCATTTCTACATCACAGTGATGTGATATGTATATATGCAGTTTCATCCTTACATCCATAGGTAAGTTGGTAGGTAGGTAGGTAGGAAGGTAGGTAGGTAGGTAGGTAGATAGGATGATAGGTAGGTACGTAAGTAGGTAGGTAGATAGGAAGATAGTTCGGAAGGTAGGTAGGTAGGTACGTAGGTAGGCAGGTAGATAGGAAGATAGGTCAGAAGGTAGGTAGGTAGGTACGTAGGTAGGTAGGTAGGTAGGTAGGTAGATAGGAAGGTAGGTACGTAGGTAGGTAGGTAGATAGGAAGATAGGTCGGAAGGTAGATAGGTAGGTACGTAGGTAGGTAGAAAGGTAGGTAGGAAGTAGAGGATGACATTTTTCGGGAATTCCCGCGAGACACGTGATTCCCGCGGGATTCACGTGAAACAGGAGTCAACATTGTATCCATCTCGTGATTGGGACAGGACAGGAATAATAAGCCACGGGAGCGGGCAAGAGCGGGAACGGCAAAATAGATTAAA
>JAPTYR010000030.1:23788085-23802253 GCA_029814505.1 Siphamia roseigaster | reverse complement strand
TAAAAATCAACACTCTTTGGAGTAATTTATTTATGACCATGTAGTGTTGAGTACATTTAACACTGGAAAAGTTATTTCTTAACACTAAAGCTTTCAGTGTTGAATGTCAATAACACTATTATTATTATTTCTCACATAGGGTAAAACTTATCTGACACTAATTAGTGTAAAATATCAACTCTTACTAGTGTGAAATTAACTCTAGAAATGTAACTTCAGGTTCAGTGTAAATTTTACACTCTGTAGATAGTGTTAAAATTAACTCTTGAAATGCTATATTAACACTTGGGATTTTACTGTGTATGCATGCATTTTTTTATGAAATACGAACTCAACCTCTGGAACAGATGAGATTATTTTCAAACATAGCACAACATTACTTTGCTTTTAATTAGTCATATATCTGCATTTTCAGAGGGATTATACAGCAGTGTCAAACCTTCCCACTCAGATAACCTTACTTTTAAATGGAATATTTATCAATGTAATTACAGTATTATAGATTTGGAATTCATAGCATTAACGCCACTGGCATAGGTCGCTAGGTAATTGAGTATATTTCAGCCCGCTTGTAGTAATATTTTAACATCTGTCTACACTAAAGTATTCAAATTAAATTTTCACATTAACTTGGAAAATGTAGGTAATATGACATTTTGCTAGAAGAAGAAATCACAAAGAATTGGTGTAAATCCATTAGATGCAGGACAGGTCCAGCTTCTCAACTTTGAAGTACAGTTAGTCTGAATTAGACAGATGCTAATGTCAAAATGTTTTTCATTCATCAAATCCCCACAACAGTTTAGATCATTAATGGAAACACTGCATTAGTGTGTACAGTTAGTGTGAACTAGTGTTTATCTCATCTAGATATTACCAATATTATAATAATACCAACTCAAAATGATGCAGACAGAAAAATGTGGAATTTGTAGTCAGATAACACAAACAAAAAGCCACTTCACACAGCCTAAGCCTCCTGACACCAGAGAAAACGAGTGGAAAACTGGTTAGAACTTGGTTGTAACTCACCCTCCTTTTATAAGTGCAGACAAAATTGGGATTCACTTCATGATCGTGATTCCATCTCAAGAGATCGTCACATGATCTTTGGGCCAGCTAATGCAATGAGCCATGAAAAGGTCAAAGGTTGCAGGATTACTTAGATTGAGATCAACCAGCTAATTGCAGCTTGACCTCAGCACAACACATTCCTTCTGAGGTGTCTTTACTTGACAAGTTTATACAAACACAGACTAAATTGAATGCCTCAGAGTGCAACGAAATGAAGAATCCTACGTCTCTCATTCAGCAGTGTTCAGAGATCCAGAGAAATAGTAAACCACATACACAAATCTGGTACAGCCAACGCAACCATATACAAATAATGCACATTTTCAGATGCAAACCATAATGTGCATGAAACAATACTCCTCAAAGTCCATGCATCTTTTCATTCAAACCAGTCAATAACATTCTCATGCAATTGTCCTTCTTGCTTCAGTTGATTCAGCAATTATTTAACAGAAAAAGAAGATCCAGCTGTTACAATATGGCTTTTTTTTATCTGTAACATCCTCAAATTTGAAAAATCACTCCTTTAGCCCAAATTCAGTCCCATATTTGAGGACATATGAAAGCTAAAGCGTGTTAAAGTCAGTCGTCTCATTGACTACTGCATATTTTGTTTATTGCATCTCTTATTTGGCCATTTATGACCTTGGTCACTGCATTTATTAGATCAATTTGACTTTTTCCAGATGTCCCTATGAAAACAGGCTCTGGCAAGATGAAGTGTCAAGTAATCATGCCAAGCTAACAGCGTCAATAATTCTAAATAGTTGCCTCTATTCAGCAAATCTGTAGATTCATGAAAGAACTCTTGTCCCAAAAAGAGAATTCAGTCAATAAGCTACTTTAAGATGTGCCAATTCATTTTCAGAGGTGGGAAATAAGTAAGTATAAGTACTTTGTTACTGTACTTAAGTAGATTTTTTTTTTTTTAGATATCTGCTTGAGTATTTATTTTTCTGCAAACGTTTTCCTTTTACTACCTACATTTTTGAATAAATAGCTGTACTTTACATTCTCATAATAAGCTGGTCACTTTTTCAAACTAAACAGATGTGACAGTAAGTAAAATAAGTCACTTCAGAGGGAAAATCAGTGAAGGAGAAAAGAAGCACAGGGTCATTACCACAGAGCTGCATGGGTCCACTTTTTCTGAACTTTCCTGCCTGTACCCACAAAGCTGAGTACCGTGACCTGATCAAACCCACTGTCTCTATAGTAACTCACTTTTTAAGGGCTTTATTTTTGGCTACTTTTGAAATCTTTCTGATTTTGTTTGGTTCAGTAAGTATTGTTTCATCCATGGCAAAAAAAAAAAGTTTTGCTTTTTATTTCTGTACTTTATTACAATTCAGAAGTTGTATTTTTTTACTTTTAAGTAAAGGAGTTGAATTAGTACTTTTACTTTTACAAGACTATTTTTTCAAATAAGTAGTACTTCTGCTTAAGTACAGAATGTGAGTATTTTTGTCACCTCTGTTCATTTTCACTATTCTTGTGGATGCTGATTTCATATTTCCTCTACTCATTTGGCTGCAAATCCACCTGATATTTACTACCAAACCTTTTCAGATGAACTACGGACATTATATGGTGCTTGGTGCCTTGATGTTTAAGCACAAA
This sequence comes from Siphamia roseigaster, assembly GCA_029814505.1. Lineage (NCBI taxonomy): Eukaryota > Metazoa > Chordata > Actinopteri > Kurtiformes > Apogonidae > Siphamia > Siphamia roseigaster. The sequence goes on along the minus strand of JAPTYR010000030.1, from coordinate 23,799,559 downwards.
GACAGAGTCCAGTCCTATTATTTGTATTAAAAATTAAACACAGACAGAAAAATAGCTTTTGATGCTTGGCATTAGCTATTATCCACTCATAGAACACACAGTTACAGTCTTTAAAATGCATAAAACCTTTACTGGCTTTTGTTAGTCTAGTTTGGGTGTTAATTTTGTATTTTGTAGTTTGTTTGTTTTTTAAATCTCCAAAAGGGCACCTTGAAAAAGGTGTTTTCAGTAAATCAGAAACTACATCTGGTGTAACAGTAAAAGTGGAGCCATTTTCTTTACTTACTTTCAAGATGAAAGGTGGGGGTAGCACAGGGCATGTTCCTGGGCCCAGAGGGCATTCTGTCATTTAACATTAAAATCTGATTGGCTGATTCTCTCACCAAATCAGATGTGCAGTCTTTCAACTAAAGAACAGCAGTACGTGTAATCACTGAGATGTTAGAGTGACTTTTTGAATGTACTGTAAGACATTTCCGTTCAAACTCAGGAAAATAAATACAGAAATTTATAAAATAAAATTATCAAGCAGTTTTGTAGATGTTACAGTAATAAAACTGACAAAACACTCAAGGACAGTTTCTACATACTTCATTACATTTTTTATATGACCAGCAGATCAATCTTTGCTGTGCTTATTAAGTAGTATCTGTTATCTTTCACTGTAATGTTTTATTGTGTGTTTTATGTAGTCAAACATTTGTAGTAGCACTGTAAATGTTACAAGGAGAACCCTGCTGTGTGAAAAGAGGAGTAGAATTGCTGTGACTGTGTTTATATTTGGAAAGAAAAATTGATGTCAAACACATATTTAGCAGTAAAACGGCCATACGACACATGCAGGAACTGTGCATGAGGTTGCTGAATGAGGCTGGCCATTAAATCACATGTTATCACGAATACTTTCTTTCCAGCCAAAGCTTAATCGGCAAATTGGTTATAAAGAGAAATAGTACCAGAATAACAGAAGCATTTTTGTCTTGGTTTTAGCTTAAATTATGCAGCTCGTGTGGCTGGAATTCAGAGGGCAGCATTGAGTAACGATGTGACATATTCTTGGAATAAGCTCCCATTCTTTATAGACATTATATTTCACATTTCACAATGTTGACTCCATATCCCTGTGGTGTTAGTATTAGACATTCTTCAAACTCTAAACATGCTGCATTGTGGAGAGAGGTATCAAAAGCTCATTCTCTGGCCAGTGCTCACATTTAGAAGGGACATTTGTTGGGATAGCAGAATACTGAGCATTTTTGAAACTGAGAAAGATATTTCCACATCTGTATTGACATCTGAAGAACATTTTTGTGTATTTCTTTTGAAACGTGTCGGTTACATTTAAACTCAGCTCAGGAGTAACATATTTGTTGGCATTATTGGTTAACCAATCTTTTAATCCTACTTTTAAATGAATCCATTTTCTGGTCTTTGAATTGTCTAACAAATGCCTCGGACAATTTATCAGAGTCATAAGAAGCATCTACATATTGTTTAGTTTTCCACCCAGTGGTTGAGAGGCAAAAACATATTCATTTTGCAGAAAATGAAAAACACCAGGCCTGACATTAAAGATGATGTAACCAGATACTGCTTCATATTTTGGCTGAACAAAATTTTTAGCATGTCTGTAAAGATGGAAAACCATATGATTTTTTTTAAACCATAAATTGTTTTGCTATGCAAAATGAGGACTGTTTACTTCATTAATGAGCAGATATGGGGTTTCGTTAAGCTAGTGGCAAAATAACTGCAATAAAATCAGTTCAAAATTATGAAAATATGCAGTTTTTAATCAAACCAGAAGCCACAGTCTAAGCGCTCCAGAAACCTCAAGAAAACACAACAAAAACTCACTTAAACTTGATTGGCTAAAAAAAAAAAAAAAAAAATGAGGTTCAGACTATAATAAAAAGTCCACTTTGCTGCATATGACATTATCACTGATAAATGCTGAAAGTCCTAAATTTAAACCAGACACAAATCAAAGGTATCATAATGAATTTTAAAAATACACTTCATTGATCCACATACAGATTGATATTAATAAGGTGATGGAAAAGACGTTTGTTATCCATGAAGACACAACAGAGACTGTACAGCAGCATCAAACTAAAAGAATATGGAGAGTCATAAATGCCAAAATTGGGTTCTTCCATTTCACGTCACCTCTCTGAATGTTTCTCCTTCATGGCTTTCCCTCTGGGTTTACATCTGTGATACAAACTAAACATTTCTGCAACAGTCAAAGAGCTTCATTGTGCTGCCTGCCAGAGTCCACACACACACTCACTAAGCTCACCGTGCCTGCCGGTAGTTTATTCTGCCTGTAATGAGAAATCTGAGTATGGGACACACGCATACACCCACCCCACTAACCAAATACACGCATGCACACTTTTCCAATTATAAGAATTTAAAGAAGCATAGATAATACAAAAGGGCTAGTGTAGTTTATTATGCCTACAATGACAAACCCCCAAGTATGGACACACACATACACCCATCTACGGAGTTCGGTCTGTAATTTATGGCGGAATATAAAGATGGTATGAGCGGCTGCGCTCAGCCACCTTTAGCAGTGAAACCGCTGTGCTTTTCCTTGGCCCTGCCCAGCGTTCCCTCTTCAAGTCCAAACCCATTCCAGCCCGTGGTCCTCTCTAATTTCACCCAAAGCAGCAGAAGCTTGAGCTGAAAAAGAGGAATCTGGCCCCCACGTCCAGCAAACTATTCCCTTTTCCTGTCTCCCTCCTCTTCCAGTGACCACAGATCGACAGCTCTACGGCCAGCACTGGCCCAAAACTATGAGGGGTATTTTCAGCACTGTAATTTGAAGAACACATGGTATACACACAGACACACGCTCGCACAGAAAATGACACACTCAGCAAATACACAGACATTGGGAATAGATCAAACGATACAGTGAGACAGGAGACGCAAATGCCCACTGAGGCACGTGTCCTGCATCCACAAATCACCTCATCCCATCGGGATCAGGTCAGTAGATGTGACTGTTTTCCTTGTGTGCTGGGCTTGAGGAATCATGTAGCACCATACAGGAAAGCAGGGTGGAGGCCTCACTGCATAGAGATGTGAAAGAAACCCATCTGAAAACAAGAGGCCAGTATAGGGATATAATGGCAAAGAGGGCAGAATCTAAAATAACTAAAAGAGAGTAAGACACAGCTTTACTTTTTCGATAATAAGTGCTTAATGGGTCACCACTTTGGCATATTTACACTGCATGGAATTAATTAAAAAAACAACAACAACAGAACAGTTGATATTATTGAAAGTTTCCCATTGTTTTGCATCGACTTGTGTTGTTTGATATTAATATGAGATAAGTATACCGTTGCTACGGCGACACTTACAATTCCAGAATATGAGATAGTGTGACAGAGGACACTTAATTTTACCAGGAAGACTGAAAAAAAAAAAGATTAAAACCAAAACACAAATGTAAATTCAAATCTGAAATTGTAACTCCGCTTCTGTGGTGGGATACGGAGTAAAAGGATGCCACATGTATGAAAACACACTCTCTCTGTGTGTAGTACATAGATAGAGCAGTCTTTATGCTCCCACACATACACATCGCTCTGATTACAGATGCTGTATATTCTACCGTTCATGTCCAAGACCTTAATTATCCTGCACAGCCTTATTTCCCATAAATACAGAAAAAGCAGGGCTGTAATTAGGGCCTAAATTTACCCCACCTGGCTAGAGGAGAAGCCAGTTCAGCGCTGGCCACAGGGATGAGCCAGCCTCAATACACTACACTGCCATGGGTGGAACCAGGACACCAGCGAACGAAGACAAACTGTGTCACTGCTCAGACTCTGGATCACGGGGAAAACACATCTCGCAGGTAACATCTGGTCTAGACAGAAAATCTACTCTTGCAGACATGAATACAAATAATCATTTAGCTCAAAAAACAACATTGTTAGTAGAAAGCGAACCCCCATTTTACATCCCAACATTCATTGTACAACCTCTGATGTGTCACTTAGAAATAACCAAACGGGCAATGTAATTACAGGACAAATACAGGACAAAATAAATAAAGCTCGCGTGCCTGAAATGCTGACTTGAATGCATGTGAATCAACCTTTGAAATCAGGAAAGACTCCAGGAATTAATTCAAGTATTTGATGTTAATAACCACACAGACTGCAGGTGTATCAGTGCTGCATGCCTGACTTAATTCTGTTGTTTTAGATGCAAAAAAAAAAAAAAAACCTTGTGCTTCACTTTAATGCTCTCCAGCTTTTGGGAGATAACTTTTCCCAGAAACCATTTAAGTGAAGACTTGTGGCTTCTCTTGATGAGGACAACTGACTGGCACTCATATGAGAAACCAAACAGACCTCCCAGTGAGGTTGCAGAGTCACATAGTTCGGACACTTCGCTGCCTCTTTTCGTTTACTTTGTGGCCGCGCTGGCCTTTCCTCGCCTTCACAGCACATCTAAAGCAGCACAAAACACAAAAAAAAAGTGGCAGTGCTTCAGTTTTCCAGGACATCAGGCACAAACAAACCATTATGTGAAATCTCTTGGAAAACCTCTGATACAGAGTGAAATGTTATTTTGAGTGTATTATGTAGAAAATTAACTTGTGGCCCTATAGAGAAAATAGAAATCCACACTCTTCTAGTCTAAATTACTGGCCTCATCATGTTATGTTTAGGAATCATCATCATCATCATCCACGCCCGTTAAAGCCTCCTTCAGCAGATGTAGTGTTAATAGGAGTGGTAGCAGTGGTTCCTCTATTCTCCAGAGAAAGAGAAGAATCGCACATCTGAAAGCTGTCATGGTGAGGCTCTGCCCACTCTGGCTTCCAGAGGACTCCAAAGTGAAGCTGACGCCTCTCAAAGCAGGTCCTTGTGTGTTTGGGATAGATAGAAGAAGTTAGCGAGACAACTCCAAACCAAGGAGAGACTAACCCTCTAATAACTTAGATCAGTGAGCTCGCTCCTCCTTGGTTTGAGGTGGTGAAGCCATGTGCAGAGTGCAGAGGCGAGCAACATGCTGACTCAGGACTCTCTGGTCCAGATTTTTAGGGGGATTAATGAGAGAGTGGGGAAGAAAAAAGAAGGGAGAGAACAAACACTGAGGCAAAAAGGCTGGGTGACTTGACTGAACTGTCCCTTGGTTAGAAGCACATACCAAAAGCATGTCTTTGCTCTGATGTTTTTCTCTCTCTTTCTGCAGCATATGGGATGTTGCTCACCGCTAACATCTATCTAATACAGTTAAAAATACCAAAGAGGTTGCTGGAATGTCCCAACAGCACATCTTCATCACCAGTAACCACCAGGGTCTTACTGGAGACGCTGTTTCAGACAGACAGACGACCCTTTACTGATTCAATCTAAACTAATGAGCGCCTCTAGCTGAAAAAAGTGATTTATATGCAACTTTAGGGAAATTATCTTTAAATGACTTTGAGTCATTTGTAAGTCAGACTACGCTAACAGGCCAAGGATCTGAAATAGCATTTATTCTGAAATCTGGGGCAGTGCTGAAAAGCTGCATTTAATGTCTGTATTTTACTTAAGAGAGCTCCCTCTAAAGAGGAAAACTCAGTGGAGCTGGTGAAAAGCAGTGTGGTAAAGGCCTCGAAAACCAAGACACCTGATGTAAACATCCAGCTTCAAACACTGGAGCGGAGCCAGCCGACTCAGCTCATGTTACTTAAGTAAATACAGACACACACCTTCGATGAACTCACACTGTGTATTGTAAAGGAATAGTTCTCCATGTGGCACAAAGGAAATAATAGGCAAACACTGTTTTATCTGCCGGCTCCTTACCTGTCAGTGACACCACATATTCTACCTCTGAAATACTACCCCTTTCATCAAGGTGTCAAATCAAGTCAAATCTATTTATATAGCTCAAAAACACAAACGTGCCTCAAGGGCTTTTACGGTCTACACAGTATATGCCACCGTGCGTGCTTATAGTCTCAGTTCATATAAAGAAAAAAAATCCCAAAAAAAACTTTAATGGGAAAAGAAATGTAAGAAAGAACAACAGGGCAGAAGGAAGATAGGTGTCAACTCCACAGAAATTCCAAAAAAATATTACATTTGTCAGTGAATACACAATACAGGTCATCAGCCTGGCTGTTTACTAGAAAAGACAAATCCATTTTTATGATTATCAGTATGGCTATTTTTACATGCATCCGCAGCACATCTCTAAAATAACAAGTCGGTCCATCGATTGTCATTACCAATCATCTTTAAAACTCAGAATCAGTTGGACATAATGTAGCAAAATTTGACCCAAAGATTCTCCTGGGAGCAAAGCCAAACTGAAATGACTTTGGTGGCTAAAGGTCAAAATCACAAAGACCTCATCTCTCTATATATTTTGAAATTGAAACCAATTGACCATAGTATCTCATCCATACATTAGGGAATCTCTTCAATTTTGGCACAATCATTACATAGAGGCAAGGATAAATACAGCAATATTGATGTCTAAATTCCAAAACTTAACCTTGCTTTGACTTCATATCTGACTTCTTATGAACACAATATAAGAAACACCTTGTAAGAATTTCTTCAATCCTGGTGCATGTAATGAATTTACTTGAAAATTTGAAAATATTTTGGTGTTTAAATGTCAAGGTTGTTGTGAACTCACACAACTCACTTATAGCCAGAACTACTGGTAAATGAGAAAACTGCATTTGCAGAATACAATGTGTGGATAGTGGATGTATCTGAACATAATGGTTATTTTTCTTCAACATCTGATCAAATCAATTCATAAAAGCATCTGGCTCAAATGCAGCCACCTCTCTCTGTTTTCACTCTGATCTTGATCGATTTCTGACTACAGAACTATCTAGGAAGAGTAGCTGGTGATCTGCACCAGCTAACAGGGGTCCTAATAATAAAGAAAGGAATAATAAAGAAAGAACTGGTTACAAAGGAGTACAAGTGTATAAACAATGAAATTAATCTATTTATTAATAGTAATAAAACTAGACAAAACGGCCAAGGGTATATCCCCAAACGCACCCGATCCTTAACCAGACAGCGATGATGTCATGACATGAGGTATCCCCCAGGTCATGACCTTTCATTTGCACTTGATTTAAAATCAAATAGTTCCAGAGATATGAACAAAAGAGCATTTAGTGATTTTAAACTTTGCCTTGTGGGCAATCTAGTAATGGTAAATCATCCAAAATTGAATTACTTCTTCCCCTCCAAGATATTCATTGATATGGAATATAGGGAATTTTCTAAACCCAATATTTTTCAAGTTATTGCATTAACATGAAGGATATCCGGCGCCGGCGGTCGGACCAAAAACATAACATCCTCGAAACTCCATTCAGGGATATAATAAGTTTCTTATTATTGAGAATACCTTAAGTTCAATATTAAAACTTAAATTACACTTCCTTAATTTAATGTGCTAATAAATATAAAGGCATTTCAACAAAGTGATGAGGTTACTCTGATATCTGGAACCATTATATATGTGCAGTAAGCATCAAAGTTACACTCATATTAGCCAAATTCTAAGTATCAGTTTCTTTGATTAATAACCACAGTTATCAAGTAAAAAATAAAAATCACCAAAACATATTGATCAAACCTTAATTGCTGAACATAATTGTGAAAGTTCAAATGTAAACTGATACATAAGTGCTTGCAGAGACATAAGACATACAAATCCAGTCACCCTCCTCACTTCCATATAGAGTAATGTGTCCTCCAGGTATTCCTGTGGTCTAATATTTAAGTTGCAGCGGCATGTGGTGTTTTCACAGGATTCCACATATTTACAAACGAGGAAGCCTATGGCCTAAAGCAGGCTGAACATCACAGTAATTAAAACATCCTGGGAGGTCCGCTGCGGAGAAGGCTGAGAATATTTGCACTAAAGTGACCAGCCTCTGGAAAACACCCTCCGCTGACCCCTACGTCTTCATCTTCTCTTCTCCTATCAACACACAAACACTCTCACTCCTTCGTTGCTGGTTGCCGCCGGTGAGAGATTTCCAATAAGAAGTGGTATGAGAGGAGAAGTTCATGGTCACAGTAGTTTAGTGTGGGATGGGTACCCGTGGGAAGAGAAGAGCAGAAATGCAGCACATCCATAAATCAATAGTAGATGAATCACTCAGAGTGCCCAGTGGTAAACTCTCTGGGTTAATGTCAACATGTTTATCACTGTACATCGGGTGAAAAAATACACACAGTCAAAGGCAGGGAAGTGGCAGAAAGTAGAAGGATTTCTCCCCTTATCTTTTGTTTTTTTCCACATAGGTGAAGTCTGTACTAAATAAATAGTTTCTTGATAGCTGCACAGGTTTTCTTTGTTTTCCCAGGTGTTGACAGTGTGGACAGGGCTTTATTATAGGGGGGGCTTACCTGAACAGGTGTCAGCTGGGCTCGAGGGTCAAACACTCGCAGCATTTTATCCTAAAAAGAACAAAGGTAAGAGAAATGTCATTATGAGGTTGCACATTTCTGGAAATCATTCATGCTACGAAAGGATGTGACATTGGACAGACGCTATAGTGAGGTCAAGTTGTGAAAATTCTCCCAAAGACAAAGGGTGAGAGATTAGAGACTGTGCAGTCAGCTGTAAGACGCTTCACGGAAAGAAATCTACAGATATTAAACTTGCGGAGTGACGCAATTTGCTAGAAAGAATCCGTAAAATATCCCCTCAGCCTTAATTTAATTCAGATAAAAACCAACAAAAGTTATTTTACGCTTTTACACAGTGTGATCTGACTGACTCATCCCTAACAAATGTAATCCAGTGACCTCTCCACGGCCTTATGCGGCTTGACCCCGGCCAGCCCAAACATGCATTCGGCATCAATCAGAGAAGCCAATCAGAGAGGTTCCTGTGTGATTGAGAGGAAATGGGGCCTAATGGGATCAGGCTGTGACCGGGACATGCGTGTCTGCAGCCGTGTCACTCAATACCACTGTGTGACTGTGATCACAGCAGCTGCCTGACACACAGGCTGATAGCAGGTAATAACTATAAGGACTCAGACCAAAACACGCACACATTTCACAAGCATATACTTGTCAAAGGGAATCAGGAGGCTCCCAATGACACAGTCAAGCACACGCACAAATACAAGAACGGCCTGCAAATATAGTCACACACAACCTCCATACAGATGTCACGAAACAAACCATCTGCCTGCGTACCAGCTTCTCTTTACTGTCCTGAATCAAAGATCTCCAACCTTCAGCCATCAGAGGGGGATTTATTTCTTTTGGTTTGTTTCAGTTTTTTTCCCCCACTAATATGCTGGTTCTCTCTGCTTCACTGAGAGTGTGTAGCCCACCCACAAATATAACAGCCCAAGGCAATGATTTCAGGTCTCTCTGACCTGGGTCTAAGCCAATGGCTCAAACAGCAGCACCAGAAAAACATACACGCATATAGAACCTGGTCAATTCTGACTGATGTTTTAAACGTTTTAAATATGCTTTATGTAGTGGAAAAAAAATGAGAACATTTTATCTACCATTAACTCAAAGCTTTGCAGTTGCAGACAGCATTAGAAGACTCTATTCTTCCTATTATTTATATAATTGTTGCTCATTTATATTCTGAAAGGAGGGATGTATGGAAAAGACAACAAAGATGAACATTAACACATTGGGAAACAGACCAGAAACTTTCTAAATTACTGAGTGAACCATAGATTACTGCCCATTAGAAACCCATTTTGACCACAACTTAATATATATTTGCAGGCAATGTTTAAAAAGCATTTTCCACTATGTATACTTATACATTACCTATTTTCCTAATGTGGGCGACTTTGAAAGTGCTCATTGCCCAAAGTTTTTTACAAGCAGACGTTCCAAAAATAAAAGTACATTAGAGAACACTAACACTAAGAAGAAGGTATAAATCTGGATATGTATTTTAGTATTAACCCATAAAGATCCAAAAAAATCACTGGTGACCAACAGCATCTACTGATATAAACTGTTTAATACCAGTTGATTCATTAATACTATCAATACATGTAAATAATTGCTGTAAAATACAGTTTTTCATCATTTCATGGTTATCAGACATGACCCATTTGGACGTTCAGAAGCTCCATAGTTACTATGGAAACAACATCATCTTCTACAACATTGATTGACCAGCAAAACCCATGGAGTTGGATCAATGACAGTGGATGGAGACACTTGTTTTTACATTCAACTATTGATATATTTGCTTAAAAGTCATTTTTTCTTCAGTTTTCTTTAATATAATAATCCTCAACTTTAATTTGAGTTCATGTATGAATATCTACTCCTTGTACCCCGAATCAAATTCTCCCACATATTTCCCTTAAAATAACTTAGTTTAGCCTCAAATAGATGATATATATTTATAATGTTGCCAGATTTCTCCTTTAAGTAAAAAATCTGACTCCCTCTTTAATTGTGCTTTTTTTTTTAGCTTTATTTTTCAGTTTTTAATAAATAATGGATAATGCAGTAAATTTGCTAACACTTTGGCCTGATTCTCAAAACAGTCCAGGTGAATGATTCTGCTGCCATTAGATTAAATACTTGTCGTATCTCCCCAGCATCAGCTGCCCTGCATCTGTGATAGTTATTCAAGCACAGCACTAGAGTCTTGATTCTGGGATTTAAGCTGAGCCTGCAAGATAGAGTTCAGCCCCTCTTTCATCTGTATTGTTTTAAAGGTGGATTTATGTACCAGACCCCACTAACTCTGCTGAGTTAAACAAATATCCTGTCTTCTTGTGGGAATGATACCTGTTGCTTTACTATAAACAGCAGAAAACAGATTTGTGTCAAACAGAGTGAGTCAGACAACATAAAAAACAAAGCAAAGCAACACTGTAGGAGTCACCGAGACGCTGAATGAAATCTAATCTATGAGTGATGACGACTGTGTCTATTGGGTGACCAGATCCTAACTCACCAGATGAAGGACAAAGACTATGTTTGTGTGGGACAATGTCGGAAATAGTTTAAGATAACTTAAGGGAAAAAAAATTATTATACATTATGCCTCTTAGCTTAAACAGTTACAATGCTTTGACATGTAGTTGATTCAGTAGCACATTCACAACTATGAAAATGGAAATAGTATATTTTATTTAAATGTATCTTTCACTTACCCCTAACCTGGCTCTCGCTAGATGGCACTGTTTCCGCTCTGTGAGCTTCACACAGCCATCTGGGAGGAATAGCATATTCACTGAGTTTCCCTCATTGAAAAAGATCACTGGCCAATCAGGAATCACAGGCGGGATTTTAGCAGATGTGATGTAGCCAAAGACATTGACGCTAATAGCAATGTGACTGTAGTTTGGAATAACAATGGTGGCTAGCATGGAGGAGTTTCACTTCGGCACCGATTCAGCGATTTCAACTGTATTATCGAATCTACCACATATAGATTCTCTAAAAGATGAACAAAGAACG
>JAPTYR010000030.1:23770788-23784591 GCA_029814505.1 Siphamia roseigaster | reverse complement strand
CATTGCGGTCAATGGGGAATAGCAATGCTTGGTTTCTTATGATTTTCATCTGAAATGTATATTATGAAAAAACTGGAGGCATCTTTGTGGTGCTGTGGCTTAGTTGGTTAAAGTGCTTGTCTAGTAAACAGGAGATACTGGGTTCAAATCCCAGCAGTACTTTCAAGAAAACCCTGCGAACAGTTGGCAGAGGTCTGTGCTCTCTGAGTGCTTTTCTGTTTTGTTTTTGTTTTTTACTGATATTTGTTGTCTTTCTGAAAGTTCATGCACTGAAACTGAGAGCTGTGTTTGTTCATATCAGAATCACAATCAGAAGCTCTTTCGTGTCATTGGACCAAGTACAATGAAATGATGGTAGAGCTCAAGAATTCAGCACAAGAATTTTCAGAAAGGCAACAAATACGAGTAAAAAAAACCACAACAAATATGAGTAAAAAAATGTTTTTCAGTAAAAGGTAGAGTTATTTACATAAAAAAACTATTGAAAACTAAGATATTTGTAAGACAGAATTTAAGTAACATGAGAAATCCAGCAAATGACATGAAAGATAAATGTTGTGGCATAAATAGTGTGAAAAATAAATAATGTGAGATATTCAGATCTGTAATTCTGCTTCTGAACTGGGCAAAAACATGTGGGGTCACCATGAAAACTGTGGACAAACCCACATGGGACCCTTACATGCAGCCCATATGTGACCCTTCTGGGGCCCACATGGACGTGTTGGCTGGGAATTGGTCATTCTTTCATTTCATTTGAATATATTTTGACAAAACAGAGACCATTATAAGATGATTATTAATGGTGACCTCATAGTAGACGAATAGTACATTTTAGTAGTAAGTTTTATTGATGATTTACTGGCTACATCAACTGAAAACAGAACATGATTTAACAATACAACTATACACCACAACTGGAGAAACACACTAATAATTCATAAATATCACAAGAAACAAACATCTTGAATTTTTGTTGGACAAGAAAGGAAACATAACTTCACTTTAACAATTTAAGCATTTTGCGTAACTTTAAGAGAGCAAAACTTTAATGTGATATGTTCCCTAGCACTACTCTATACTTTACAAAACTCTCTAGTAGATGAAAGGATTTTTGTTTAACCTTTAAGTATCAGTTGTGTCCCACTGGTTTGACTTACAACATATCTTGGATATTTACACGGTGGGAATGTTGTTTGGTGTCTGATAAGTGGTTTACATATAAAAGAGCTACATGCTCTTACCTGTTATGTTAATATCTCAATAAACAGATGGTTAACAGAGGTAGTTTTATCTGCTTTGTAAACAAGGTCTTGCATCAGTGGGTGTAGAGGGTGGGGTATAAAACTACATGAACCTTTTACTTCCCTGCCTGCTAGAAAAACAACCCCTTTACTCTCTGTGTTTGGGAGAGATGGTAGCATCTGCTTTGTTGCCCCCCCCAGCATCTTTGTGCAGGACTTATGCTTTGTTGTGATTGCCAGGTTTGAGTTACCTTGCAAAATAGTGATAGGCTGATCAGATGTCTGCTCGGAGAAAAGAGGGCAGTGTTTTCTCACACTTTCAATTCTGTGGGGCTTACCTGCAAGCTGGAAAAACACCTACTTTTCATTCAGGCAGAACAACCATTGTCAGAGTGGATGTGCAGTAACGCACGTTGATATCGTTCTATAACAAACCTAACATTGCTCTGGCGCTCTTTGATTTCCTGAAGAGTCGAGGAAGTCCCTGCAGCTCTGTGACGACAACGGCAGCCTCTCATCCTGTCTCCTTCTATTGTGTTTCAATACATCGGAACAGGAGAAATCCAAACAATGGCACTCGCTGACATTTCATTAATAAAAAGCTAGTGGGATAAACATATTGCAGTGTGATTCACGCTGATTAAGTCATTTCATCAGGTCATCTGGCTTCGTCAACACCACCTCATGTCCTCATATGCACGCAGATGCCCAGAAGTCACATTGCCTGATGTGACATAGAACAGAATAGAAGTACTTTATTGATCCCAAATTGGGAAATTGCTTCATGACAACAACAGAATTAGACGTGTAGTAAAAAAACAGTAAAAAAAAAACAGACAGACAGTGGGTGTGCAAAGGGTTATGGTGTAATGATATTAACATGATATTAAGTCTGGAAAATGATGTGAATCATATGCTATGGCCTTAATCGAACTCAAAAAACCTATGGATTTGTGATTTAGTCCTCTTCACCTCTAAGGTTTAAACACCACATGAGGAAATATTAATTGGAAAGACTGATGTTTATCAGTTAACTAGATGTTACAGATTTGTAAAATCAGTGCTATGGTGGTGTCCTTAAACTATACTGAGGCCTTTTATGTTTTTTTTTCCTTTTCTCCATCTGTACAGTGCAGTGTGAAGTGTCCTCACCTTGCAGGAAGTGGCCAATAGGGAACCGTCCCGTTTCCAGCTCAGGCTCTGCAGCTGGTCACTGTGCTGCTCCAAAACTGCAGACACACACACATCATCATTATTGGAGAGATGAGGAAAAAGCTACAGATGCAGTATAAAAAAGGGGGCAGGAGGGCACATAGGAAAAAATAAAGTTGGGAAGGTTTGAAAGAGAGTACACATGATTCCACACAAGTGACAAATCACTTACAAACAATGAACACAGAATGATGGGACAAAGATGAAACAAAACACAGAAATTTGACATTGAAGAGGTTTAAGGAAATATTAAAATGCAGGGTGAGATAAAGCCATGATCAAGCAGAAAACACACAACATTATCACACACAAAAAAAAACAATGGTGACATATGCCCCAGGATGAATCAGATTGTTTAAGACTGCAACGGGAATTATGGGCATGACACATATTAATGTAAGTGTGTACAGCACAGCTTGTGAAAACTGGTTGGAAACCACACTAAACACATGACAAAAGATGAGAAGTGCAGTTGTGCAGACAGTTACATACAGTGTTCTGACATGAAGTTGAACAGTAAAAGAAAAAAAAACCAAAACAATTAAAGTCTCACTCATCCAGATACAGAATTTTAACGTTCAGATCTTGTTCCTTGCTCATATAAAAAGATGAGTGTGATGGAAAACAGTGTGGGTACAGCTCATGAAAAGCTGGATCAGCGGTGAGCAGCAGCAGCCAGGCCAACTGTCATGGGATGGAGGGGCGCAGTGTTTGTGGGAGGGGGGGGTGAGGCCAGAGGATAGTGACTTATATCCTGAGGCCAGTCCAAGGAGACTGGGAACAGGACTGAAAACCAGAACATTACCTCTGCTGCTCCAGCTTTTAGACAGAGCCACAGGGCTGAAAAATGTAGGCAGCGTCAGTCAGACAGTTCCCGATGATAATTAAAAAAAGAAACCTACCACTTCACTCCATTCCAAATATATATATATTCATGTTACACAGAAACAAAAGCAACACAAAATTCATACTAACTGACAGAGACTGAAATGATAATTGTTAACAGACAGTGTGTGATGTAAGACTTACAAAACAAATGTAGGTTGTGATTTGTGTTTTAATTTGAACTCAAAAACAAAAATATGTGTGGACACTTGGCTTTTGTTGCCAGTGGAAGCGGCTACCTGCTAGAGGTGAGTCCTGGCGGCTGGTGTCCCAAATGAGGGGGGATTTGGTGGAGCCCACAGCCAACAGGCCAGAGGAGGTGGGGTGGAACAGCAGGAGCTCCAGTTTGCCAAGACCTGGACGTAGGGTCAGCTCCGGTTCACTGGGCTGCTCCAGCTCGGGGTCACACAGACGCCAAAGCTTCACCTTTATGCAGAAGAAAATACAAAAAGAATTAATGGCTGGAATCACATAATCTGTCAGTCATTACAAATACAAAGTCCATTTCTCTGCTTCTAATCAGCATCTCCTTACTTGCACCACTGCAAAAACAGCACCACTCTTATGAAACCAAACATACTGAAATGTAACAAAATGATCTTTTATGAAGTAAAAAATCTGCCAATTTATCTTGGCTACCTTTCCTAAAACTAGAAAAAGCAACTGAGAAATGGCTGCCAAAATGTAGGCAAACTATGCTCATTCAAGGAACAATAACAGTGTAAGAGAGACTTAATATTTCTTAAATTGAGAAGATGTAAGAGTAATTTTACTCATTCAATAAGGAAAACAATCTTATTCCTCTGTTGTGATATCAATCAGCCATTGTTTTAACTTGTTACTGGTTAAGACCTGTCCGTTGTCAGCTGGGATAAAATAGAAAAGGTTAGAAATATTTACTTAATATGACATTACATTTCTGATGAAAAATGTGTTTGACAGGATTGTTTTTCTTCATAGAAACGAATAAAACAAATTCCAAAAATTAAGATACTTATACTTTCCTGAAATTCCTTTTTTCCATTATTTTACTTTACAGAACAGACTGAACATCTCAAACCTGTCTGCTCATTCCAACATCAAACAGGATGTTCAGACAGGTGTTAAAGCTAAAAGTAGCTGATGTTAAAATTCTTCACTGTAACCAGAGATGCCTATAGACCGATGAGATGAAACAGTATTGAAATTTCTTCATTTAAAAAAAAAAAAAACATCCTGACTCAAGTTTCTCCTACCTGTTCCTCAGTTTTAGTTTAACTTAACATTGTCAGCATAATCAGGTCCAGGAAACGATATATTCTGTTGGCAGAAGATAAGAGGATGGAAAGTGCTCTGCAGATGCTGGGCACCGCAGACCACTGTGGCATGTGCATAGGTCTGTGTGTGGCAGCTATATCTGTGTGTGTTTACACAGGTCCCTGAGGTAAACCGAGGAGGCTGAGTCTGAAGATGCAGACTCATACTCAGCAGATTCCAGTAAGCTAGGGCACCTGTGGCTGAGGACAATGTGCTGAGATGAGAGAGTCTTCAAGAGGTTTAAATAACAACATGCAAAGAGTTTCATATCATATTTAAAGTGCTGCCAGGAACAACAAAGCACGAGAAGATGGAAAATGAACTTGTGTGTAAAGAGTACACTGCAACATGATAATACAAGATCAATGCAAAGACAGAGGAAAGGAGGTAAGAAACCAGTGATGGACAGAACGAAGGACATCAAAGAACTCACCGCTTCATCGCCAGAGCATGTTGCCAGGAGACTCTCATCAAAAGGAGAAAAGCCCATATCAGTGACCAAGTCTAGAAGAGAAAGAGAAAACCAAAAATCAGATCTAAGTCACAGCTGTTTGGCTTTACTTCATTTTTGTGGAAAAGCTTGTCTGTTCCCCATGTGATTACATTTAGGACCTTAGAGCAAGAAAATGCAATGTGATATGGTGACAAAGGAATAAAGTCAAATTACCTGAATGGCATGAAATCTGAGCAACTGTCCATTGGCCATCTGAACCAGGTTTGAGTGAGGTCACGCCCACCATACCTCCACCTGCACCCAAAAGAAACCCACACATAACAGCATCCATGTAACTTTCACAATACTAGTAGTTTTTTTTTTTTAAACCAGGTTATGCACTCACAGTGATTATGATCCACTGACGCTAAATCAATATACCTTTAGAATAACACCAATAACAATATTAACATAATTTAACATTTTTCATGTTTTGTCTTGATGTAAATAATTTGGTTTAATGAGAGACACGTTATGGGTATACTTGAGGTAAAGTTTGATCTGAAAACATTTGAAGCATATGTTTCCTGAATCTGATAAACTAACATAATATTTCATAGTGTTTTGTAGCCTTACCAGCATGCTCTGTATTGAACGCCACCAGCTTGGAGCTGGCTTGGATGTGGTTTCCCTGGCAGGAGAAAGAGCCAGCACGGACATTGTTGATCCATTCCTTGATAGAAACACAGACAATGACAGGTCAAGAATTGCAATGCATTAACTTTATTTGATACACATAGATAAACTCTAATCAGATAATATAACTGTGGGGGGTTCACCAGGCCATAGTAAAACTTTAGAAGAATTCTAAGCATCTGCTTAACATGTCTATACAAGAGCACAAAACATCTTCCTCAATAGTAGCACGTGGTATTTTATAAGATTAAGATCATAGCACAACCAGAATGAAAGAAAGCTAACACTGAAGTAAACAGGAAAATATAGCTGAGAGTGCACACACATAACTGGCTGTGAAAGTGTTGAGGAAGTGGAAAGACTCCCTGTGTTGCACAGCAGAGTACTTTTAGAAGCTCTTTCATAACTTTAACAAGGCTGGGGTGGCAAGAAGACAGAGTATGTGTCCAACATGCTCTAACAACGACCACAGCTCCTCTGAAAACTTTACACACCAACACTGACAGAGGGCACTCCAGGGGTGAAACACTTTGAATGATGATTAAAGATATATTACTGCCCTGTGTGTTAAAGTTCACTTCAAGTGTGTGTCTATTTAGACAAACTTATTCCAAAGTTGCACAGAGCAGTTCCTTTTGAATGACTTCAATGACTGACAACTGTGTTATTTTTTTTCTAATTTGCAGCACACATATTTTCTGAATTACCAGAAGGAAGGGCTGTTTCCCTTAATAAATCAACCTTATAAATGTCAGCATCAAGTATGGTTTAACTCCAATTGTGAATGGAATTAAAAACCTGCTGTGAATGCATCCATAGGTCCATGATAAGAGGGAACTTTTATTACTTATCACCACTGTCCTAACTATGTAACTCATCAATGCCAGTCAAATGAAAGCCATCTAATTTAATTCAGACTCATCATTCTTTCTGTGAAAACTAAACCTCTTCTGAATGGCCTAAAGAATGTCACTCAGTCATCTTTGCTTTTCTACCTCTCTTTCTCCACTCTGTCTTTTCCTCTGAGTTATACAGTATTTAATAGCTCCTGTCACATGACCTGAGCACACACTCCCAGGCTCTTTGGTCTGTTGTGTGATGGACTAGTTTAACATTCACAGCAGCAAAGCACCACCTGCTGTCTTAGATTATAAGCAGAGATCCCCCTACCAAACGCTGTCTGAGCATACCAGGCGCTTCACTACCAACAAGGTAGGGGGTTACATAATACAGCTCAGCAAAGAGACCTGCAGGCGTTGCAACTTTAAACAAACGGCTGCAGAGAATGACTAAAAATGGAAGATTTGCAAAATTACATCGAGTACCGTCCAGACATGTTGCTTTAAGCAGCTCAAAACAACTAATAAGGGGGGAAATATCGTGATAATGTTATCAATCACTGCATTTTGACGTTCGATTACAATCTCTCCCTAGTTTGTGTGGATCCAGCATAATTTTAACCCTGCAATCAAAGTATAAAACAGATCAGCTCTATCATAATATCATATGATGAGGGGCGTCACTGCAACATCCAATGTATGCTAGCTGCTCTATCCAACCACATGGCTCGTAGTTTTTTTTTAACTATTACACTGTAGTGCACGTCTATTAAGTGTGTGGATTCAGATTTTCGTGCTGCTCTGTCAGACTATGCACACATCCAGATGCAGGAAGTTCAACATCCCTTTGCAGACAGGCGTTCCCTCAAAACACCGCTTTAACAGCCCGGCTAATGTTCACGAGCTAAGAAAACTCGCTCTATCCAGGAGTTAGGCAACTACTCACGTCTTTCTTGGCAATTTTCGGAGTTGTGTTTTTGAATTTGGAGGTCTTAAATCGGTTCATGCTGCCCTCTCAATTGACTTTCGTGCCTTCCGGGTGTCTCTGTCGACCTGGTTGGTACTCAGCAGACAGAGGGCTCCTACTACAGCTGACAGTCCAGGTTGGAGTCCGTTTGGTTTGTGCTACCCAACTGTCCGGTGGGGCGGAAAATGTTTTTAACACAAGAGAATAACCCCCTCCCTATTCACGGGGTTCCCTGGTCATTAAAACGCTTGCATCCCTTCTCATTCATAATATGTGGCGCTTTTTAGGATGATGAAATAAATAGTGTTCTAGTAGGTATCGTAAGTAAAGTCGCAGTACCTCCTCAGGCACAAAGAAAAGTAAAAATATAGATTAAATATTCTAAGTTGTTTCCTTTAAGAGTTAACTATCTTGAACCAAACAGATCATCTTTGCGCTCTCAGTGACGCATACTTCAACTCACACATGCGCAGTGCGCCCTCAGCAGCGGCTAGAGAAGAAATGATGGCGTCCACGGTTTCTCGCTGTTCCACACGCTGGATCACTGTCATCGTGTCCTCTGTGCATCTCCGTACCACTGGTCCGGGTGTCTCTGCTGCTCATGGAGGTGTCCGCTCTGTTTCTACCTTTGGAGCGGAAAAACTGTGGCGGGGAGGGAAGTCAGCATGTGGTGGAGCCGGGAAAGCCTTGACATTGAGAGGACTGTCGGGTAAGTGGTGTACTGGCCCAGGCTAAGCTAGGCTAGGCTAAGTTTGGTGTAGTTTTTGCTGTCACTTAACTAGCTTGTTATTCATTTTTACTGCAGTGACACGGGTTAAAATACAACTAAATTACACATCTTACTGATACAGATAAGTGTCAGATATTCTGCAACTCTTTCACAGGTAGCATTAGTAAACTTACTGGTAAATATCACAGCAGCAGTTTTGTAACAAAGGTAAGATGCCAACCTTCCCCGTTGTTTACTAGAACCATGTACGTATTTTGTTTCTTACAGAGTTTACGTCACTGTGGCGTTGACAACATACCCTATAACAATGTACTGCTTACCAGAAAACATCATTAACGTGTAGCTATTACCTGCCCCAGCAGATAGTCATGGTGACGTTATTGATGTTAGCTAGTTTAATATTGGCTCAAGTGTGCAATAAGGTTAGTTTGTGAATGATTGAAATCATTTTACGGTACATAAAAACAATTGATAAAATACAGTTTCTGAACAGCAGACAAAGAGCATTGAAAATTTTACTAAAAGCCCTGTAATGTCCATCCAAAGCTCCTTAAATACGACCCTAACCACTTCTGCTTTCCTTGCTATACATAACTTAAGTCTTGATAAGCAACAAAATTAATATGCATGCATCTCCTTCTGTTGGAAACAAATGATCATTTCATCTTTATAAAGTATTTATTTACTCTTCCACCCCTCTAGGTATTCATTTGCCCCATGCCGGGTATAGATTGTCCTTTCATACAAGCGCCCCTGTCGGCAGCAAACAAGATTTTTACCAGATTTTGGGTGTACCCCGCACAGCAACACAGAAGGAAATCAAGAAAGCTTACTACCAGGTCTGCTCTTGCCTGATATACACAGATAGTGAATGATGATCTTCTGTTGATCCATTAATTCAGTAGATGACAGCATGTTTGTCATTCTTCAGATGGCCAAAAAGTACCATCCTGACACCAACAAAGATGACCCACAAGCCAAGGAGAAATTTGCACAGCTGGCTGAAGCCTATGAGGTATGGACTTGGGTCTTTTTTTTTTAAAAATTCTCAACAACATCCAAACATTCTAAATTGTAATCAAAAGTGAATGAACTAAATATTTCTTTGTCTGTGTTTAACTCAGGTCCTGAGTGATGAAGCAAAGAGGAAGCAGTACGACACTTATGGTTCAGCAGGCTTTGATGCCGGCCAGGCTGGTGGAGGGCAGCAGTACTGGGGTGGACAGAGCACCAATGTGAACCCAGAGGAGCTCTTCCGCAAGATCTTTGGGGAATTTTCTGGAGGCCGTGGCTTTGGTGATTTCAATGCCATATTTGACCAGCCACAGGAGGTTAGTACTGTGTAATGGAAGTATTTTGATTAACCTATTTCATCATTCTTACTGATACAGACTGAAATAATTCATCCACTGTTTTTTTCACACAGCATATCATGGAGTTGACATTCAATCAAGCAGCAAAGGGGGTCAATAAAGAAATATCCGTCAATCTAGAAGCATCCTGCCAGCGTTGTGATGGTAAGGGCCATGAGCCAGGCAGCAAAGTCCAGCACTGCCACCATTGCAACGGCTCTGGCATGGTAAGACCTCTAAAACTACTTGCTGCTTTTGATCCCCCTAAAACCACATACACATAATAGATAAATATATTTTCCCTTTGTAGGAAACTATAAACACGGGTCCATTTGTGATGCGTTCCACATGCCGCCGCTGTGGCGGCAAAGGCTCAGTCATTTCCACACCCTGTTACTCATGTCGTGGAACGGGGCAAACCAAGCAGAGGAGGACTGTGATGGTCCCTGTTCCTGCAGGTCAGTCACAGTAAATTATTTTACTATCATTATTATTGTTACTATTAACACTCGTACAGCAAAACAACCTAATAGATATTTAATGTCTCCTCTGACAGAGATTTTTCTTTCTTTTAGAAGTTGTAGATATCATTGTTGGCCAGAAAGTAAAACTTAATTTAAAGCACCTGAAAATGGTCCCTAATTTAGATGTAACAGATTTAGGGACTGTTTTCCATTCATATTCATCATAAACTGGTGGTGTTATTCTTAATGTGAAAGATGACTCAAAGTCTCTGAAAAACTAAAGCCATCCATTTCTATACACATCTAACCTACGTTTGATTACTGTTTTATACTCCCCCACATAAATAACTTTAATGTAAATCTTTTACTCTCACTAACTGGTTTTCTTTTTGTTTGTAGGTGTGGAGGATGGTCAGACAGTCAGAATGCCTGTTGGCAAAAAGGAGATCTTTATCACATTTAGGGTGAATATCTTCATTAATATCTTTTTTTTTAACACACCTGATCCAGAAATAAAAAGCTTCCCTGGTAGTGTAGTTTCCTTCAAAGCCCAGTAATGGGATTGTGTCTTAATGAACCTTTGAGCTGTCTGAGTTCTCTGATTGAATTAACGCAGATAAGATGTCATGTAGCATTCTGCACACGTGTGACTACTTTTGCTCTGGTTTTGTATCCAGGTTCAAAAAAGTCCAGTGTTCAGGAGGGACGGAGCAGACATCCACTCTGACCTTCATGTCTCTGTGGCACAAGCCATCCTGGGGGGAACAGCCAGAGCGCAGGGCCTTTATGAAACACTAAACTTATCAGTAAATTGAGATTAAGATTCCTAAAAGAAAGAAAGACTTAAATCTGCAGCTAGATACCATGATGCTGAATGGCTGTTTTTTTTCTTCAGATTCCTGCTGGCGTCCAGACAGACCAGCGGATCCGTTTAGCTGGGAAGGGAATTGCTCGTGTCAGTGGCTATGGTTTCGGAGACCACTATGTCCACGTTAAAATTAAAATTCCCAAGTAAGATGATACTTCATTCAGACAACTTTTTTAACATAGTCATGTGTGTGCACCATAACATTTTCTCATAAAGTCACAAAAGTAAAGCGGTTTAACATTTTATGGATTTTTTTTCCTTCCTTTTTTTCTGACTTTTAGTAACCTAGTAAGTAATTTGATTTAAAATGGTTGTAAAGACCTATTCAGAGGAGGCATAATGGGAACAATGGTTTCCATCCAATACAAGGCATTCAGTACTTCTTAAAAAGATTCCAAATTATTTGGACTTAGTATATCTACTATTTGGTGAAAAAAGCAAAAGAAGCTGAGAAATATACTGACATACAAGATGATTTGGAGAGTAACAAAGCCTCAAGGGTACCTCTGAATCCAGTAATTTCATCTCTTATCATTTAATATATCATTTGCTGAAACAAGACAACTTGAAAACCAATAAATTCTCTTTGGAAATAAGTCTTAAATGTCATAGATGGGGAAACTATAGCACAGGCATCACAGCAATATATTTAAAATACAAATGTTAAGCTTTGACAGTCTAAGTCTGGACTTGAATGTAGTTCAAAATACTGCAAATCCACTGTTGAAAGGATTTGTACATCTTTGCTCTGAATAGATGAGCAAGTCTTCAGGGTCGACTTCTTCCTCATTGTATTTAAGACCACTAAAAAAATAGAGAAAGCTCTTGGATGGTCTGAAAACACAAATATTGTCAAGTTTTTATCTTAGGTGGCAAAAATGGGCATTTTTATCTGTACAATTATTTTAATTATATTTATATGTTAATGGAATAGTCCAATTTTTACATTCTACAAATTCTACTTCACATGGAGTACCTAGTGAGAACATGATGTGAGATTGTCAGGCTGCAAATGTGTGTTCATGTTGTTTAATTAGTGCCTTGATGGCTATTTGTACTTGGTGATTCAGCCTGTCATGGAAAAAAATATTAGACCATCAAAAACAATAATTATGCAATGAAGTACTAATTCCTGTGTGTATCATGTGACTAAAACTGATAGAAAAGAAAACATGGAATGCCTAAAAGCACTGTTTTTGTCTGTAAAATGCCATATATCTTGACAAATTAGGTAATTTTGGTTAAGAAAACCATGGAAAATGGATAAATATCAACTCTGAAATGAAATGAAGCTATTTTTGTTTATCCTTATCTTTGTCCAAACAAATATACCTTTAGTTGTACCAGGCATTAGAATGAACAAGAGATTGAACAAAACAAGGGTGGTTAAATAATTTTTTTATCTAGAGTCCTTTAACAAGCTGTGTTGTTCAGCTTGTTCTTTTAACAAATCACACTTCAACTTGGGTGCAACATTATTGCTTTTGTAAAATCATCTCAGGAGGGAACTTGTGAAAGATGTACATTTTTGTCACAACTTGATATTTTCAGTGAATTGTTGCAGCTCAGGGGTTGTTCTTTCATGAAGAGTGGGAAGTAACACCCAGAGAACAATAGGAAGGACCATACCGAAGTTGCAAAAATGTATTAAAAAGTTTGTGCATTTTCCTGTAGAGTTCACACTGCTTTATGATTGCTGTTGTTACGACATGGATAGGTCATAACACTTTGAACTGCAGATGAACATAATCTTATAGTGAAATCTGGCACGATGTGTCTGTTCTCCTATGGACATTAAGGTCATGCTGTGTGTATATCCTTTTATTTCATGTGCAGGACACTGACAGATAGACAGAGGTCTCTGTTGATGAGCTACGCTGAGGATGAGGCAGATGTCGAGGGGTCGGTGAACGGCGTGACTGCTACCACCACAGGTAGGTTTTTATTCTTTTCATGAACATCTGCTATCCAAAAAGAAGGGGTTTTTAGGAATAATGTGGTTTGAGTTAGAAACCTGGCTGATGCAGTATTAATTTCTGTCCAGGTGGGGGCAGCAGTGGTAAACGGTCTGAGGCAGGGGATGTGCATGACACGAAGGAAGGACAGTTGAAACAAGAGGGGGGATTCTTCTCCAAATTAAAGAAATTATTTTTTTCTTCTTGACAGCCACAAATCAGGTAGGGCTAGTATTGTTCAAGGATTTATTTAGTTTTTGTTTTTTGTTTTTAGATGGCCACCAGCACAAAACTGTAATCCTCACAAATATAGGATACATTTCATAGCATTTACATTTTTTTTTTTTAATTTCTGGTTTGTGGCTGTCACATGAGCACAGATGCATGCACCCCTGTTTTGAGTCCTATCCTAAATACTGTATGTCTTACCGTATTTTATGTGCAACTGCCCTGCTGTAAATTTCCTTGTTATCTGGATTTTTAATTTTTATTTATTTTTTTTATTTTAGGTAAAAGGTCCTGGAACTGAGAGGTGCCCTCAGCAGTCAGACTGCAGAGGAGAAAGCAGCCCGATTCTAAAAAGAAAGGCAGGGTTGGCAGGATACTGGGTGTTGGATCAGGTCTACAAGGATTCTGAACAGATTAGTACGGACCTGCTGACCATGCACTGTGAAACAAGACGCAAGAGGAAGTTCCAGTTGCACCACTCGTCTCTTTTCCAGATGTCCATCGCTGCCATATTGGCCACAAAGATTTGTCATTTATCTCAGCAGTTTATGCATGTTGGTTTCCTGTTGACTGCCGTACGTTAAAAAAAAAAAAAAAAAAAAAAAAAAACGGCAACAAAAGAAAAAACATGGGC
>JAPTYR010000030.1:23742553-23759006 GCA_029814505.1 Siphamia roseigaster | reverse complement strand
AAGGAAATAATATGGCTGTGTATTACTGATTTATGTTAGTGCTGATGCTCCCCTGAATAATTAGCAGTTTTATTTTTGGATCTGTCACAGAGAAAAAATCTGTATCACTTTAAAATTTCATTAAATCTGGGAAATTGCAACAAAACACATTAATCATTAAGTTTCCTCCTGAGCATTATTATAGTCTGTAGCTGTATTTTCATATATAGTTTAGTTTAACAGTGAAGCACACTTTATTGAATCTAATTTAACTTTTTGGTTGTTTTAGGCTGTGCAGTCACTTGTCTTTTTCCACAGAGCCCCTCAACCAAAGAAAACCTCAGACAGTGAATCAGCAGGCAATCCACCCCCAGGTATTTGGGTTTTTTTTTATTATTATTATTTATTTGGTAGAAATAAATGTACACTGCTGCTTGCTCATAAAGTTGGAATAAATCATTTTTTCTTTTTCTAATGAAATGATTGTGACAATGCGATTTATTTTTGATTCATAAAGTGTGACTGAGATTCAATATGTATTTATTTATTGTACCTGGTCTAAGGTATGTAATTGAAGCTGTGTAATTTTAGTCTTGCAAAACACATAGATGTACTTAATATTAACCATCATTTTGAATCATTTAGGTGAAAACCAATATGCACAATAGAGATCTGACACAAATACGTAAGTGTGTAAGGTGTCTTTACACCAATGGATGTTGTGTTATATTAGAGGTCTCAAAAATGTGTACGTTTGAATCTATGTTTATTCAAACATAATGTCATGAGGAGTTGGAAGATTTTAAAAGCAATACTTTTTTATATTAATAACAGACAATAAAGAAAGAAACAATCATTTCAACAATCATGCCTGGATGTATACTAAGAGGTGTCAGTGAAGGAAATAATATGGCTGTGTATTACTGATTTATGTTAGTGCTGATGCTCCCCTGAATAATTAGCAGTTTTATTTTTAAATCAAGCTTTGGCACAATAACAATTATTTTTGACTTAATCATCTAGTTCAATTCATGCATGTCTTGTAAGTAGCTCCAAGGCATGCTACAAATGGGTCAGTTGAGAACAGAAATGTGCAAAATGTAATAATGCTGCCTCTTTACAACATATCACACTTCATCCTGAAATTGAAAACAAATGTTATGAGCAAAATCTGATTGCTGCGGAATGTTTTCATCCCAGTTTCCTATATTGTCATCTTCCCTTTAAAAATTTTCACTTTTTCCTTTAACTTCGCCTCTGAGAACCATATATAATTACCTACAAATATAATCATTATGGTGAAAGATCAGCTTATTAATGGACCAGTTACAAAGAGCATCCATTCAGTAACCATGACACAGATCTCGCGAGATTTTGAGTATTTGTAGTAGAGACGAAGCTAAACATTGAGTCTGTAAAGTTTTAGCCTGTTAGCTTCGTAAAAACAAGAGGTTACACATGCTGATTATTGTTATGTTTTATAGGTTTGCCATACTTGATCAACATTTCCGCATTACTTACACGGAGACTCCACAGTCAGTAAAGAAAGAAAATCGACTTCCTCGTCTGTTTAATTTCGCGGGTCAGCACGAAGCAGCACATATGCTAGCTAAACACATGTTTTTAACAAGCTAACATTTTGGACTAGAAATACTTTTTTTTACGTAATCTCGGGTTAATTAGGCTTGTGTAATGAGTATGATTTAACGTAGTGTAGGGTTGTTGGGTACATCGACAGACCCTTCATACTTCGACAGTAGTTATGTCACTGCTCATCGCGGTTGAAAACGCGATAAAGTCGCATAAATCAGATCAAGCAAAGATAAATGACTCCATCCAACTCTACAAAGAAGTATTACAGACATTGTAAGTACTGTGCGGCTCACCACGTTGTTGTTTACATGGCCAAGATTTCCGACTCCTTTATAAAACTAAGATTTCATCTACAAAACGGAACTACGAAAAGTCAATGATGCATGTTTAGAAAATACATTTTACACATTTTGAGGGGGGAAAGGTGATAATTCAGAAGTTTGCAATTATGATGAACATATTATCAGTGCCTATAGAACACGTATTTGTCCGGTTTGACACCTATCTGGCGCTGTGGCTTAGTTGGTTAAAGCGCCTGTCTAGTAAACAGGAGATCCTGGGTTCGAATCCCAGCAGTGCCTTTTTATGGAAGAGATATGTGCTGGATCTGTCAAAGAGAAAAAAATCTGTATCACTTTATAATTTCATTAAATCAGGAAAATTACAACAAAACACATTAATCATTACGTTTCCTGCTGAGAATATTATAGTCTGTAGCTGTATTTTCATATATATAGTTTAGTTTAACAGTAAAGCACACTTTATTGAATGTAATTTAACTTTTTGGTTGTTTGAGGCTGTGCAGTCACTTGTCTTTTTCCACAGAGCCCCTCAACCAAAGAAAACCTCAGACAGTGAATCTGCAGGAAATCCACCCCCAGGTATTTGTTGTTTTGATTATTTATTTGGTAGAGATAAATGTACACTGTTGCTTGCTCATAAAGTTGGAATAAATCATTTTTTCTTTTTCTAATGAAATGATTGCGACAGTGCGATTTATTCTTGATTCATAAAGTGTGACTGAGACTCAGTATGTATTTAGTTATTGTACCTGGTCTAAGGTATGTAATTGAAGCTGTGTATAAGAATAAACAGAGGAATGTGTCTGAAAACACAATTATTCCAACTTTCTCAGCAACAATGTGGGATAAGATATCATTTGAGAGTTTTCTTTCTGATGCTGATATTTTTGTCCAAGACCTTGCCTTTGATACTGATTCATGCTTGCTCTATACTGACTTTCCATTTAATCAAAAATTAATAAACATAATAAAAGTCATTACATTACAAATCTTACATTTCATTTTTAGTTCATCAGGATTTTTATTAATTTAATGTGTTTTAAAAGAAAAGAATTAACATGTTTACCACAAATTCACTAATAAAAATGCATAAAAGCACTATATGTTTCCCATGTACTGATGCTGAAAAGATTTATTCTTTAATTATTATTAAAATTTGGTATGTTTTGTCTTTGGTTTAGTACAAAAAAACCCCCAAAGTTATGAAAATACTTACTTTAATAAACTATCCAAACAGAAAATGTGTGAATAAACTGGAAAAAAGGAAGAAATTTCTTAAGAAAAATGTGTGCAATTTGAACAATAGTGTGCCTCAACTTATAATTTCTACATGTGTATTATGGGTCGAAACTACAAATACACTTAGTAACAGTAGCAAAAAAAAATTTTTAAATCGTGCTTAATTTTCTTTAGACATTTCCGGTTGTTCATATTTGTTCAGGTTATTATATTTTATTGTTACAAAATAGTTTGTAAATGTAAATATTTTCAGAATTTTATGTTATTTTTGGCACTAAAACAGAAACAAAAATTTGAAGTTGTCATTATTTATGGGCATAATGTAAGATCTTTTTCAAATCAAACTGAGAAAAAAATATGGAGTCATTGGTTTTTTTTGTAGGTTATTATGCAATAATTTTTGCATTATTAAATCATGGAATTTTTGCGCTTTGCACCTTCATCCCATGGGCTAAGCTCACTGATAACAAGCCAAATTTATCTTGGAAATATGATAAAAAGACTTAAAAATCGTAATTAAAACATCATTTCAACCTTAACCCTTCTTCTCCATCCCCTCTCCTTTATTCTCCTTTTTATAGACACAGATCATTCACCTATCGACAAAGATCTAGAATTGCTTGAGGAAGCCCTGGAAAAAGCACTTAGAGTTCGTAGTGGTTTAGAACCTTCAGTAAAACATTCCAACAGTAACAAAAAATCTGGGCATCAAAATGAGCTGGGTGCTGCAGGCGTCACATCCAAAGAAGCAAGACAGGCATCTGGAGTCGGTAGAGGACATCCAACAAGCAGTAGGTCAAAGTTTCAATCTGCCACTGTTGGCAGAAAAGAGGACCGAAAGTGTTCAAGGTCAGTTTCTTCCACAGTGGGGCCCAGACCACTGGATTGCTACAAACCCGGACAGTTAAAAACCACAAAAAAAGGAAATACAATTCAGAACCAGTGTGTGCCATCAACTGGGATCGTGCAGGCTTCGGATCAGCGAAGACTCGTATCAACCTTCCAGTCGAAAATCAAGACTGTCAGAAGCACTGCACTGAGTAGCGAAGACCTGCACAAAGCTGCACCTTCTTCAAATAATGTGGTTCCTGTTTCAAAACCAGAAGAGTTTGGAACTCATAGTCTGCCTCAACAGAATGGGTATGTTTTACCTCAATCTGGACTATGTTGACAAATTTTCTTTGTGCATTTTAAGATGAAATTAACATTTACATTCGATTTCATTCTTATCACTCCTTGTCTGTATCTGTAGGCCACCATCTGGAAAGACACCACAATGGAAATATTTAAAGATGAAGCAAAACAGGCGAACAAATACCTTTGTTTAGACCATAACTGCTCTTTGTACAGTGTCTGATCAGGTGCTAAGTTTTTCTTTCCTGTTTTATTTATAGGTTGTGGGACAAAGTGGTTGCAGTACAAGCAAAACCTATATCTGGGAGGGATCTGTTCATGGACAGAATGAGAACTACTGTATCCTTTTTTTTTTTTTGAGAGCTCCTTAAAATACGCTCAGATGTTTGGGTTTTTTTTGGGTTTTTTTTGTTTTTCCATGTAAAGTTGTAAATGTTTTGTAAGAATTCTTCAGAAACTAAGTTAGAAATTGGTAAGATTTCTGAACAGCTGAGTTTCAGTTCTTTCCTCTCTCTAAGCCGTCTGGATGCTCAGCATGTTGTCCTTGACCTGGGATCTCTGACGCCTGTAGTTCCCCATGAACTGGCCATGTGGTAGCCCAGAAAAGATCCACGCTCTGGTGGACAGGCTGACTCACCAAGGGCAAGACTTGAGGGAAAACAGCCACACAAAGGATCTCGAAACTAAACAGATCTCAGCAGCAGGCAGAGCACTGGGTAAAAGCCTCACCAGAATAATACATACAGATATTTATACATCAAATAGACAATGAAGGAATGAAGATGAGTGGGAGGATGACTAAATGAAAGAAAAACTTTGAAAGTACATCAGAGTAATATATCAGTATTTTTTTCTTTATTTTCTCTTTATTCTTCTTTCTGTCTTTGTATAGTTATTTTTTTTAATCCAATTCCCGGTTAAGTGTAAGTTAACCAAACTAAAGATGCCTTGCTTTTTAAGAAAATATTCCCACAGTATATATTAAATTTCTGTGCAGGTGGTCAGAAAAATAATCATGATTCCTGTCTAACACCTGAGAGGTCTCAAATGACGGCAGCAGACATTAAGAATGTGGCAGACCAGCTGAAACAAGGTACTAATGTTGTTTGATAACAGCTTATCAATCTTTCATGGTAATTGTTCCATCTCAGTAAATAACTTCTCCAGTTTCAACTGTGTGAGGCTCACAAGCAGAAAATAACATTCTGAAAACAATTTCCAAACAGACAACAGGTGACTTTCCCAGAGTCGAATGCTTATCAGGCCATAGCGCTGGTGGGGGAAATTATGACCCTGCATTCGAATTAGGTCTGGTGTGATGGTATCACTCACTCACTGTGTGTTTATAATGTGGTATGATTTCCATTACCTCGAGAGATACAATTATAATGAAGCTAAATGAGATTTTCCATTCACACCACTCAGATGACTGTCACCTTTAGGGAAAGTGTTTTGTTTATATTTACCACTTATAGCTCCACACAGTACAGCTATGCTGATGGAGAGCCAGTGTGTGGGAGAAATTTTCACTATTTCAAATTTCCTGTTTAGGCCACACGTATCCATCTGGCACTGGAATCTTATACATTTCATCCACCATTGTAAATATAGTGTGCTATGAATATTTTAGTTTCATTACTTGCAGAAGAATATATAATTTATTGTGTATTGATGGTATTTGAAAAGTGATTGCAACAAAAGTATTGTGCTAACGAGCTAATGCAGCTTCTCCATCTTGGTGCATGGAAAATGAAAACAGAGCCGCAGTGAAACCTCAGTGCCAGATCAGTACTTTCCTTGGCCTCGACAGATCCCCCTCCCTGTGATGGTGGGGTTTTAAAGCTGTCTATCCTGACGTGGCGAGGGCTAGCTATTTAAAGCTGAGGCAGCAGAGCAGAAAAAGGTTTTAGGGTATGGTTGCTCAAGCTCACACTCTAAAAATAACCATATTTTCCGACAGAGTGGGAAGCATGGGATCGATGGAGGCCAGTCCGGGGTTGTCTTTGCTCCACTGGGGTAAATAGTGAGTGGCAAAATGGGATAATGGAACCCCTGCCCCTAACTATATCCTACACAACACAATCAGAGCTCTGCGAGCTGGAGACGCTGAGGATGAAGGTAGCACTGGTGCAACAGGAGATCTTTCTAGAACAGGTATGGTATTCTACAAGTATACGGTCCACAAGCACCTGGAAAAACTGCACAGTCAGTAACTACTCAGTAATAATGTGCTAATTTGTTTTTTGTGACAGGGTCTGTTGGCCGCTGTGACCCATCAGCTCTCCTCCAGTATACATGGATGCCCAAATCCCAGTCTGCTAAGAGACATGTACTCACTGCTGGGAGAAGGTGGGGAGCGTTTCCCTGCAATAGTCCTAGATTCTGAACCTGACCACTGAGTACTGGGCTCCCAGCTAACATAATGTGATAGAATCTAATTCATTCTAATCTAATTCATATGTATCCACCTCACTTATATTTATTATAATGACAAAAAAATTTGATACAAGACTATCCAGTAAAACAGTTCACTGGCAATGTCAATAAATTTAATGATTATGAACATAATTGTTTGTTTTCTTTGCAGGATGGTTACAACAACTGGTGGTATTTGTGAGTGAATTTATTAAGTGTAATCATTTGTAATATATCTGTTGTAGTTTCTGGCTTAAAATGCTAAAGTTCCAAATGTTGACATAGATTTTTATAGCACACAACAACCATATCAAAACAATTTACTGTCACTTTGAAAATAGCAAAATGACTTTTTCTATTCCCACATTTAAAATTCAGAATTTGCATATATATTATAATAATTTGTATCTGTGTAATCATTTTACTGTGTAATGGAAAAAACAAAGACGTGAGCCATCAACCCAGACCCGGTTTCACCACAGGCAGTACCAGCAGGTGGCACTCTATTCACATAGTAAGCCACTTGTTACTTCTTACAATCATGACTATACTGTTTCATCCAAATCCTTATATCTGTTGCCATTTGGGTTCAATCACTGTACATTTACCAGAAAATGTCTTAATATCAAGTAACTGTTAGAGAGCCGAACATCACTTAACGACTGTAAACAACTTTCGACGGTTCAATTGGTGTGTGCGGTTCTGCTTGGCTTGGTGTTGGTTAGCTCTTGATACATCCGTTTTGGTTTTCTTCCCACTGTAACCTGGAAGACACTGCTTCTGTGATCTGGGAAAATTGGCATCTGTGGTTTTGCCCTTCACATTTCTGATGTGAGGGAGTATGTGAGATGCAGAAGGGCTCGGAGAGGCCCAAAAGGCTCATGCACACAGATGACGTGTGGATGGCATTGGCTACACCAGACTGGGCAACAGGTGTCCCTGGGTTCACACAGCAGGACGTGGGTGTTTGAGCCTCGCTGCACCAACCCTCATGAGCACACAAACACAGAGACATACGCATTCAAAGCTGGCTGAGTCATAAAGATAATGCTCTAGGGGGTCCATGTCCCTGCACGCTCTGAGCTGGAAATGGTTACTTTCCCTCTGGAGAGGAGAAAGGGAGAGCGAACTATTTGAGCTTGGTCCATTGCATGTGTCCAGAGTAAATAGCGTACAACTGCTGCTTGCTTAAACGATAAATATCACCTTGCAGTAAATCCCTCTGCTGCAGTACCACAAGTGTCTCCCCACTCATATGGACTGCAGCCAAGTCATCTGTATGGGACTGAAGCAATGTGCTGTAAGCTTCTGGTCTGTCCCAGTAGTCTGGATCAGTGTGTGAAGGGAGTGAGGAGGAGGCAGAGTGGCATCCTCGATATCACGTCAACATTGCACACAGGTCTCAGTGGGAGTTGTGCCTACGCAATCCAGCCTTCCTGTAACCTGCACACATCAGCTGCTGCTTGTTCTGGCTGTCACCAACCGAGCCCTTCCACTCCCACCAGCACTGGCCTGGCCCTACCCAGGTTACACATCTCTCACGCCTTTGTCCCATTTTTCTCACGCCCCCCCTTTTTTTTATCACATAAAGGAAGATCAAAACAATTTTTATTTTCCATGGGAGAAGCTGAATTTTCTTTCCTATGTCAGCACTGTCACACAGACTTTCACAAAGACAGGGATAGAATAGAACTTCTTTGTAGAGCCCATTCTTTCGTAATTGTTCACTTCATTTGTGCCTCCCATTTTCACTTTCTTCCCGTCTTTATTCCACTGCACGACATGAGCCCGCGCACAAATCTACAGCAACTGAACTGTAGCCAAAGGAATCCACTTCACATGCCCTTTTCTCATGAACATCTCTTTTCTCTACAAAACCACTTCTCACACCCATACCTTACTCCCCTTTACTCTTCTTTTGCACAACTACAGCCCTTTGCCCATTGAAATGCAGCTGAGATCATCAATTAGGCTGTGTTAGGGTCTGTTATTTGATTCCCAGTCTAATCCAGCGCCACCTCACAAACACTTTTTTTTTTTTTTTTTAAATTTCAGACAAAGGAGAACAGTATGCAACTGAGGACCTGTTGTCCTCTGCATACAGGCATGTTTGGCATTTCTGTGAGAACATTAGGCATACTGTGTACCAAAGAGCAGGAATCTCTTGCATGAAATTCATAAGTGAAAATCTGTTGCCGTGATGTCATTCAGTGAAAGGAAGGTTTTGGTTATATTTTTAAGTGCCTCTCACCTGTATTTGTAGTATCAGCAATTTCTTTTAGATAACCCTTTTTAGGATTCACTTGTTAAATAAATATTCCTAACAGCATATCAAATAGCTGTCTCAGAATCACTATGCTCATTTAACCTCAGTTACACTGATATGGCCTTTGCTGGCTGTGATGCAGTAGCCAATTGCCTCGATCAGTTTTAAGGTCTCAGTCTGCTTTAAGAGATCGGAAAAGGGAAAAAAAAGATAAAATATTCCTCTCGGTAATTCAGAAATGGCCAAAGATAAAAGCAGATGCTTAGCTGTGTGCATATTTATCCTTCCAGAATATGGCTTTTCAGTTGTGGAGGAGCTAGATTAGCAAGCTTAAAATAAAAGAGCTGGCAGGGCTGATTTTATTTTTCACAGACAAGCTGAAGGCAAAGCGCACGAGAGATTAAGTACTACAAGGTTGCCTTCATTCACCAGCAGTGTACGTGGGTGAGAAATCAGTGGGGGCTGCCTATGGTTTTAATGTGTGTTTCAGTTCCATCTAGGAATGCTCACAAGTGATTCTCTACTTTCATATGGGAGCCACTGTATATCTGTGTCTGGTTGGTGTCTGTAGCTTCATCAAAGCATTGGATATGTGGGTGGTCACATTATGTGCAATATTGCTGTCAAATCAAGAATTGTGGGGTTCAGTTTCATGGTCAGATGCATCATATATTTGCGATACATTTTTGGTGTTGCTGTGTGGAATGTCTCTTCCCCATCATGCATTTTTTTTAAAGTAGCATCACAATATAGGATGATGAGGGATTCCCGTTCTGATATGCTGTCAGGTTTTTCTATTCCCAATGGGAATCTCTCTTTCAGCAAGAGAAAAATATACTGCAATTGAGATGCAGCGATGGGGAGACAAGAAAAGAGGGAGCAGTTGACTCTTTTCCCCTCCCCCTTCATATTCTTCATCAAACCCTCTTCTCCCTGCTTCATGTTTGACGTAACAGAAAAAAAGACCAATGAGAGAACTTGGACGTCCCCGTTTTTTTTCCTTTAACTCCTCCCTTTTCCATGGTCCCTTATATATCCCCCACCACTACGATGAGCAGAGTGTACAATGTGCTGCTGGTGAGCTAGCAGGCTCTGTACAGAGAAATAGTCAGAGAGGAGGGAGAGAAGGGGAAAGTGAGTGGATTTAAGTGCGGACTTGGAAGCCTTCTTCTGACATACTCCCACCATTCCTACTCCATTCATTTCTCCACTCTCATGTAGATCTCCCACTCCCTTCTCTGCCTTTCTTTATCTCGTTCTGTGTCTCCAGGCCAGAGTTGATTTCACGCAGGATCCAAGAGGCGAACGTTGCTGATCGGTTTCAAGATTTGCCAACCCACAACATCAGGATGGGCTGTACTACGGGCCACCTCGCTTGCCAAACCCAGCCTCAGACCACCTCAGGGCAGGAGGGTCAGTCCCTGGAGGCTGGTGGTGCCAAAGTTCCTGAGGTGCTTTCCTCTCTAGAGCGTCTGTCCCAGGCCACCGGAGGCATGGAGAAATCCTGGTACCGCTGCATCTTTCCATTTGGAATCATTTCTCTGGTGATTGGTGTGGCCGGGACAGGGGTTACCTACACTTACAATGACCTGCCTCAGACTAAGGTGGTATCAGTGGTACTACTTGTCATGGGCCTTTTGCTGCTACTGATGGCCACTGCCTGCTGGACGGTCCACAAGAAGAAGCGAAGAAAAAAGAAGGAGGGAGGCTCATTCACCTCTGAGCAGTGTCCCCTGTGAGGTATATTGGGGGAAATAGTTTCTGGGACAAGAAAGAAGAGACATGTCCAGGACGGGGAGCTCAAGAGTTGGCTGTAAAAGCTGTGTCTTTACCTACTCCCAATGCCAAATCCCTTCTATTCTTTGTTACAGTTTGACTTGACTTAAACTGGAGAGAAGTTGGACTGAGAAGTTACAGAATGAAGACAGACAGATAGACAGGATAATGCATATCTATCTTGTCTGTAAGGTTTTCGACCGTCTTGGATTGGTGCAAGGGGGGATCACCAACACCTCACACACTCCTTTATCAGACAGCAGGTGTCCAGTGTCAAAACAACCTAGGAGGAGACGCACACAAATATGTATTGCATACTGCACGCATATTTACATGCACCGATACATGACCCTCGTAGTCCTCTCTCACACCAGCAGTCACTGTGGGAGCTTGCATAGACACCTAACACGCTATGCAGAGCTGCTGCTGGAGTCAGTGCTCGCGTCACTAGGCACGTCAGTCACAGCATTCCTACTGCCAGGACAGGTGACTCTCCAAGAGGCCAGAATTGGGCCAAAGAAGGCAACCTGATACCCACCCAAAAGAGCAGTGCACCCGCGTCAGCGTCCAGCGTCATTCACTCGTCCTGTGACACCGCAGCAATGTGTTGAGGGCTTTTTTTACGCAATGGGAGAGTGGAACTTGAGTCCTGCTGGATCTTGCTGGCATCTGTGTGGACGATGAGCTAGAGACGGCAGAGGACCTGCTGGGGAAGGTGAAGTTGTTTCTGTATGAGTACTTAAAGATTCAGAAGAGATATTTAAAAACTGTTGGACTTTGGACAGGATGTTTAACAAATAACAAAAAAAAAATTGCACATTTGGCCATGCCAAACTAAATATTTTTTAGTCAAGCAGTGTAATCTCCAAGACCTTCTGTAGCCTCCACTTTCAGAGGAGTGGACCTTTGACTTTTGACTGATGGTTTGCCCTCCTGACAATGTACAAGCATTTACGCAAAGCCTTATGTCTACGTGGGGTTCCACACCTCAACAGGGAAGGCCAGGATTACTGAAGGACATTGCCCGAGGGGACATGCCACTGCGGAGACACTTACAGCCCCTCCCTCTTGGTGCCTTGAGCAAGCACTCATGGAAAAAGGCTCTGTCACATTCCCCTGTTTCCATCGAAACTCCAGAGAGTTCCCAAATCTCATATTCACTCTTGCTTTAGCTCAGCTGTCACCAGCTCTCATCTATTTCCCAGTTAATGGTATAGTTAAGGAAGTAGTACACACAACATTGTGACACTCAAAGAAAAACAAACACATTTAACGGTGTAGGCTGAAGTCTACTGACATTTGGGCATTTGTTTTTACACGTTTCTCCGTGTAGTGGAATGTTTTTCTCTCTTAACTGGAAACATTTTGACTGAGAGTGAGTGGCATGTCAATCTAAGAATAGGGTACAGGTCTGCTGTCTAGTGAATAATGATGAATGTTTGTGCTCTAAGTGGCTCCTAGGATTTCCCTTTCCGACGCAGTTTGTTCCAGGGTGAATGTAATTGCACTCAATTCCTCATTTGTGAATAGGTGCTTTCTGTTGGTGTATGGTCTCACAGGATGAGAAACAATGTTGCATTTTACTCTGTCTTAAGCATTCTTCTTTCTGGCATTGAGAATAGGACAGGATGGAAAAGACAACTCTAGGAAGGAAAAAGGACAAAGTACAAGGCAGTGTACTAGCACTACCCTATACGATTATCGATTGCTTTTCATTGATCTTGGCTACCAGACTTTTTGTCACTTATTGAGTAAAATGTGTCTATGCATCCAGAGGTAGCAATTAACACACAATGCCAAAGATCACAGTGAAGCCCAGCTTGCCCATTACCAGGGCTCAATTGCCTACCTACTTAAATAGGCATGCAGTGGAGCGCTCTCTCACTTTATTTTCAGCTCACTGTGCATTAGATGTTCTGTTGCATAGTCAATGTTCAAACTATTTTAGTGTAAGCACAGGAAAGAAAGTGGAAAACAGAGGTAGTGAGGAAAGAGGACAACAAGGCTACAGAGGCTACACAACCCAACCGTGTGGCAAGTAGAGAGCTCTCCTTTTAATTAAACTTGTAGAAATGTAAAGCATTTGTTGAGAAAAAAATTAAAAGAAAATGAAGTCCTGGATGAACCTGTATACACAAAAATAAGCCTAACCAAGATAAGTCTGTATATACGGTGAATATCAATGGTGACAAATGTAAAGAAGGGTCTTTATAAGTTGTTTTTTGACCTCAGTATTCAGTGGTAGCCTCACAGTGTGGCAAAAGAAAAGCCCCAGGTCTACATTACATTAGTCTAAAACAATGAGGACGTAGCAGGCTGTCTCAAATCTAATCTGTCTGTCTCTGTCAGACCTTAAAGGGGTAGTGATAGAGTTTGTGTGGCTTAAATGCGTAGACATACAAATAAACCAATACGTAAGCATAGAAAGACATTTTGTGATATCTTTAAAAAATATGAAGAATTGTGGGTGAAATTAAAAATCTTTTCTCTGGTTATTGTAATATTAAAGTGGTTTAGCCATATGGTGAGAAATATTTTACACAACACAGTTGGTTTTTGTTTTTTGTTTTTTTGTCAGTCAAAGCGTCATTGCTCGAAATAAACAAAAAAAAATGGCAAGTAACGTTAACACACCTCCACTTGTTCCTGAATTTTGGCTTGTGTATCAGTGCAATTTCCACGTGTATCGAGCACATCTACAATGTAGTCCATTGTGGTTACATAGATGTACTTGCCAATTTTCAACTAGTTTGTGCCAGTCTCTTCACAAACACCCGCTGATGCTGTTAACAGGTGACCAGATATTGTTTTTTTATTAGAAATGTGAAGTGATTTTCTTTCTGCCTTCAATAAAAACCTAAAGGGAAAACCTACCTCTCTCTGCTGCGGGGAAATGATGTCCCTCCCCTTGTGGACAGCCATGCTGTCTGCTTATGCTGTTGGTCACTTCAGTAAGTGACACAAAATATTTCTGTTTGTTTGTGTGCCCTTGAATATATGGTTCTGTATATACAACGATTTTATATTTGTACTGTATATTTCTACTCAAATGTAAATTAATTGTTGTATTAAATAAATGTAATGCAAACACCTTTGCCTGTAATATATTAGTTGATTGAGAAGCTTCTATTCTGTTCCTCACCTACTTTACTTTGGTAAAAATACATTTTAATAAAGAGCTGATAATGAAAATATATATACAAAAACATATAAAAAGGACAGTAATGCCATAATTGTCAATGTCTTAATTATCCTCAAAGGACCTTAAAGATGTCTAACATTGATAAGGAAGTGAAAGGATCAAAGTCTGGTTGTCATGAAAACAGACAGACCAGTGCCGACCAGAAAAAAATAATGCCCCCTACTGGAAAAATAATGAAATAGGGGGGTGGGGGGGAAATCCCTCATGTATATACTGTGGAACAAATCTGTCCAAAGGTGTTGATCTAGATTTTATTCTATATTTGATAAAAATCTTGTCACTGTATGATGGCGTCTTTGATGGGAAACAGCTTTGGGTGTGGAGGGAACAGTGTTTAGGTCTGAATGAGGGCGGGTATAGGCCAACGGGAGCAAAGTGCAGATAGGGTGGAAGTGGACAGTTGCATTGTAAGAGGTCAGCACAGATTACAGGAAACCAGATGGGAGAAACTCATCCGCCTCTCAATCTCCAGAATTTGGCTTTAGACCCAAGCATTACGTAGTATTAGTTATTTAATGGACTCTAAATTAGTCAGAACACTCAAATAGGATGAAAAATGCAACTGGGTGGACAATATAACATACAGATCCATTACAAAAACTACATCTTGATGAATAGCATCTGTTACAATGGATACAATGTTGATTTTAGGTAGATATCACACTATCACACACTGAGCTCTGAATATTGCTGTTGTACAAGTAAAGGGAGTTTTTCTCTCTTAATAAAATACCTCAGTTGTTTTCATTTTCCTTGAATGTTTTCTTTTCCACCTTTTGTCTCTTCTAGTGTCAGCCCACAAATATAATCGTTTCAGTTTGCATAAGCATTTTTGAGATGTGTCTTGCTGTGGGCGTCATACTGTATAACATTAATTAATAACTTGCTGCACCACAATCCCTTAGAAAGTTAACCAAACAGGTGTAAAGAGTTACACTCTTACATCTGCTTTTGACTATTATGACACATATTTTCAATGAAAATCAAATGGATTCTTATAACAAATGCTTGCTATCCTTGGCTGTTACTGGTCACTTTTCTTTTATACTGATAACTTGGTTGAAATGGGTTGGGGTATCCATGGAAACAGTGACTGCACCAAATTACAGATGTCACAGACTGCCCTATGAGGTCAGCCACACAACAATATGATCATAAAGCACGACCATTATAGCACACAGCAAACAATACATGCTTCAATGAATGTAGACAAATAACAACTGTGTTTTATTTGCTCTGTATTGAATTAAATCCCTCAATGTGGCAATTACTGACAGGAAACAATAAAAAATATATATATTTATACTGAGTGGAGTAGGTCATTAACACCAGTTCATGGAATTGGATGACCAAATGATGTGAAGATCAATAAAGTCTGAAAGGAACAAAGGATCACTGCTCGTCTACTCTAATCCTTTATAGTTATCTTCAAAAGCAAGTATTTATAAGGAGACTACTCAGACAAGAGGGTTGCACATTTTCACAATCCTAATCGAGGATAATAACTCTCATCATGTAATTTTCACAAAGGCAGCTACAGAGGCTGAACTAATCTACAGCTTTTCTTGTGTACTTCCAAGCAGGTTCTGCAAATATTGACAAATAAATAAGGCTTAAAGTGTGCGTGCGTTCATGCGTGTGTGTAGAAATCAATAATCTTCCTTGATCCAGCAGGGTTACTAAGCTTCACCAGTACATTCGACAGGTCAGTCTGAACTTCTTTGATTAACCTAATCTAATTCAAACATTGTTATTCAGGTGAAAAAGGAAAAAAACAACAGACCAACTTCCTTGTCCTTTTCGAGCCAGTTGATGTTTTTCATGACTAAAAAAACTAGCTGATTAATGAGTCTACTCAGTCTCTCATTGGCCCATTTAAAAGCTCAGGAAGCAATCTGCCATCAATCAATAAATCACTAAATCCAAGTTAATGCATTGTAATTACCTTTTAATCGCTTTCATTAATCAATAGGTCTTCATCCCTGCCTGGTCTAAAGGCTTCAACCTTCAAATGTCACCATTTGTGTTTCAAATTACAAGTGAAGTGATCAGACATCCCTCTGTGAAGCATTTTTACCATTAGCTCCTACTTTCAGAGTACGTGTCCCGTGTTTTGATATTGAAGGCAACACACACCCATAAAGGGTT
The DNA here is from genome assembly GCA_029814505.1 of Siphamia roseigaster. NCBI lineage: Eukaryota > Metazoa > Chordata > Actinopteri > Kurtiformes > Apogonidae > Siphamia > Siphamia roseigaster. The sequence continues at coordinate 23,742,952 of JAPTYR010000030.1, read as the reverse complement.
CTATAGGGAGTATATCACTATTTTTCAAAGGTTAGGGTTAGGGTTACACACAGTATTTCCATCCATTACTATTAGTCGAAAATTAGTTTAAACAAATAGAAGTAGTACATCTGTATTTTAATTCATTCATTCTTGAGATAAGGGACAAAGGAGGTTTTAAAAATCCTTTTTGTTATAGATGCATATGGTATTATTTGGATTTGCATGTGTTAGTATAGAAAAGTCTTAGCTACTTAACCATGTAAAGGAACAGGTTCTAAATAAAAACACGTAATTTTTTTTTTTTTTATCAGTTTAGACCGTGATTAATGTCAACTCCGTCAGGCACATTAATACGTTTTCAGTTTTAATTCTGAGAGATCTAAGAAGGATCCAAAGTCTGACATACATTGGAGTCGT
>JAPTYR010000030.1:23718654-23730668 GCA_029814505.1 Siphamia roseigaster | reverse complement strand
TCTTCTGGAGTTAATATTGGTTGGCAAATCAGTCATTCACGCATTATCACGCAAGTGGACTGAAGTGTCGAACAAGTTTGTCAGAAACTAACATATTTAATACCCCTCCCCCCAAAACACCTGCAAATTTACTAGTCACACATGCGCGAATAGATGTAAAATTTACTCGCACTGTGTCTAATTTTAGGCGCAAAATGCGGTCGCAGTCTGGAGCCCTGATAACACACACATAGCACACTTCCTTCCTTCACAATAAAAGCATTCTGTGTTATATCCTGTCTAATTGACAGGAAACCACATCCTTTTTAATTTGGTAAAAGATATTATTATAATAATAATTAGAATTATAATAATATGGAATAATCATGAATATATCTGAAACAACATAATATTTACATCCGTCGCCATATACATGGAATGACTTCTCTTGTCATCTCACGATAATAAATAAACAAATCATCTAATTTGTGATTTAATGGAAAAATGAAAATTCTACACTTTTTTTTTTTCAACATTTAGTAAATATCGGTAAAGTTTTGCACATATATCCAATGGAAAGGTGATAATTGGAAGGATGTAAAATTTAACTTTTAGCTATACAGTTGAGACCAGTCCAGACAGTACCCATGATGATGTCCATAATGGAACTTTTTGCTCTGTCATGAATGAATAAAGATCCTGTGTTAGACTTACTTATAGCAGTAGCAGATGCCTTATTTTTTGATCCTTCATGATTTTTATTTGCAGTATTGGTTTCATCTCTTCTAAAAATGTTCGCTAAAAGCCAGTCACATTAATGTTATGCAGATCAGAGTAATGGAACAAACACTCATGCGTTACAGTAAATGGCGACAATGCTCCTTCGTCCATGTAGTTGGTCTATTTTTCATGCTGTAGTAACCCTGAATTTCACCTTATTTTTAAGCTTGTAGGTTTTTTAATGCCATATACGCCATTGTGACACAACTGATTCATTACACACGAGTCACCAGCAGTTAAATCACAGTGCTCCCCACCTCGTCTGTTGCTCAATTATTATTTCTTGTCATCTCTGACTCGTGGCATAAACAAAAATGTCGTGTCCAGAAAGTGTTTATTTGTGCCATCTGTAAGATGCTCCTGTGACTCACTCTAACCCACTACTTCTCCCCTCCTTCCTCCAATTCAAGGAGACGTAATGACCACATGCAGGCCCATAGAGGCAGCTTTGTTGCCACGCCCACTGCAGAGCTTTCTAATCAGGAGGACACACTGGTGGGCAATATCCTGGACTGGAGTCTGGACACTTCCTGTTCCGGTTATGAGGGGGATCAGGAGGAGAGTGAAGCAGAGAAAGATAGTGACTGTGAGTATTGAACAGAAGGGAAACAAAATGTGCATGTAAAATCCAACAATTCTGACAGCACCATAATTAACTTATCATATACTGGAGCATAACGCATGAGTCAGTCTTCAGTGCAACATGATTATGACTGAGGTTAACACAGCAGTGACATCCAGCATGAAAAATGAGATGTCAATGCCTCATGCAGCATTTTTGAGTCTTTACAGGGTCTGTAATCCAATAATCTTAATATTAAACAATAAAACTACTTTAAAAGTTGCCTTAATTTTGTATGTATGTATTTCTAATGTGCATTGATCATGCTGTAACAAAGCAAAAAAAAAACTAAACCAACATGAGTCAGGAGTATCCACGACTTGTATGATGCGATGTTTCTGTGGGCTAACATGGCAGCTCTTAATCAAAATATCTCCTTCTAGAAGGACTATATCAAAATATGTCATCGTGTTGTTGGATTAATTCATTATGGGTACCAGTTCAGTGTGATACAATTAGAGAACAGTGCTTTTTGTTGTTTTGATACACACCTTAAGCTAGAAAATATTAAAATTAAGAACTTTTGGGATAAATACATTAGTCAAATGAGAAGTTGGAAAAGCATAAGGGCACAAATAAATGCCTGCCACCGCTCTATTTTGTTTTGTATTTATTTACGTAGTGTCCTAATGTTTTGCCCGAGTGTGAACTATTTAAAACTCCTCATTAGGTTTTAAGGGTCCTCCAGAAGTCTGAAGTAACTTCACAAAACCTGCAGAAACCATTGCCAGATAAAGCTATGAAAAAGGTTATATTTATTGTGTAAGCTTGTTAAACATGTCCACCTTTTTTCCCGTAGCTTCCATGATATCAATCAAACTTCATCCACTGACTGATGCAAACAGAAGTCAACAGCACTGCACAGCCCTGTCCAGTGATGACGACAGTATCTGTGAAGCAGAGGAGGAGGGGGGAATGGATTGTCAAGACCAGGAACCGCTTTCCTCTTCCGCTGACCTACACAGTTCAGGATATTCATCCGTCCAGAGCATTAGCCCCACCTCCACAGGCTCCGCCTCCCTTATTCCTTGCACATTCAAGACCTTTACCACCTCTTTGGGCGTAGCCTCTGCCAACGCCCAGCCGGGTTTCCGCCTCTTGGTGCCCATGCAGAGGCCCCGGGGTACCTCCAACAAACAAGTGAAGAGAAAGAACACAGCAGCTCACAGTGGAGGTGAGATGAACAGAGAAGATGAAGAAGATGGTGATGAAGAGGAGGAAGAAGGTGAAAGTATGGGGTTTCTGAGCCTATAGACAGTGTTTTTTACTGGTCTTATGAAGATCAGGGTGTTTACAGACCACATTCTCAGTTCTTAGCCTCCAGCACCTTTGTAGTATTGTCGATCCTGTCGCCTACTCCTCACGTCTGCACTGGTTTATCAGCTGCCAAAAGAGCAAGAAACTTTAACGGCAAGTAAGGGAAAGGAATAAAATACCTATGTATCTATTAGAAATATACTTTTCTATTATGTTACATTTCATTACATGTTTACAGGCATAGAGCAAATGCGTACCATGCATAAACCATAATGGTAAACCCACTGATTCACAGTCAGCTCTGAAACCACTGGAACATAACTTGACTTTCCTCAGGAGCCGGTTGCAATTTCTGCCAATTCTCATGTCTTTACAGCCTTTTACAACAACCTATCTCAAATCAAGTTGGATAGTTGTAAAATAAATGAAACCTCATGGACTTTTTATAGGAGGGCTGGGTTGCAGTGAAACTCAAGCTGTTGTATTATATTTGAAAATACTGGTTATCAATTTTTAATATGCACTGTTTGAACAAGGATTTCTTGTATTTGGAGAATGTCATCAGTAGGTCATCTTGCTGACAAAAATGTCTGCCGTGATTTTGAATTTGATTAGTTTTGTCACATTGTGTTCGTGTTTGCCAAAGGTACTGTGGTGATGTCATTTGTGCTTTCAGAGGCATCTACTTAAAAAGAAATGGCTACGGAATGTCTTTCACTAGTCTACATTTTCTTGTAAATATTCAATAGTTTTGCTGTTTTATTGTTCAACCTCAAAAGAAACCTCTACAGTGACTGCACCACGTAGATGTTAACTGCTGGGACACTGACACGTGTTCAATAACCTGTACTGATAATTGCATTAACGAAGAATCACCAGCTGGATGAGAATCTCAAACCTCATCAATTAAATGTTTAATTCTGTACAGTTGTTGATTTCACCGCCACTCTAATGAGGCAACAAAATGCAACATGCTGATTGTACTTTACTCAGTTTTACCCACATCCAGATTAAGTGTAACACTTTCATCCCCACTGAAGGAGGGCAATTCAATGAAATGCAAACATTTCTAAGCTTGAACAATCAATACTGAAGTATTTGTTTTCCTTTTGTGGAGGGAAGTTCAGACACTAAATGGTATTTACTTGATGGGGTTATGAAAGTACTGTATGGCTAATTCAGGACAGAACTCAAAATGTCTGTAAACCATTGTGATGAACTGTAAATACATTTTAAAACTGTTTCTCCGGACTGGTTATATCCTGTGTTTTATAAATGTACATAAAACTATATGTATAAATGTGGAAAGGCAAAGAACATGCCACTATTACTTGAAATAGTTTTTGCTTCATTCCAAAAAGGCAGTTTTATTTGTGAAACTTCTGTCACGGCAGCACAGTGTTTTCTCAATAGACCTGTAATGTGAATATATATTTTTTGTATTGATTTCAAATAAAAGCCGTAGTGCAAGTCTGTGTGCCTTCAATGTGTGAGTTGTGTTAAATTATTTTCCAGAAGGGGATTTAACGAGACAAGATGGGTAATAATGAAGTACAAGTTTACTATAGTTAATGTTTTGAATGTGTATGTGTGATATATATATATATATATAATGTATATAATTTTAGAAAATAGTGTTTCTTGCACTTGAGAAAGTATAGAAATGCACTGGTCTCTTTTTTTTTTTCCGACCTGAAACAATTCTGGTGATTAATTATATGCGAACGGTTGGAACAACTGCTACAAACATTGCTTCACCTTCCATATTTTAAGAATCATACTGCAGGGTTTTCCTATGCTGCTCAGGAGCAGCATAGGTTGCTGAGGAGCTGTCTGTGGTGACCAAGGGTTTTTTTGTTTGTTTTTTCATCAATAATTATTGAGTTTCTTACTATGTTATATATTTTTAGGTCAGCATTTTCTCTGAATTTTAACTTGATTTAGAACCACAGCTGCGGTGGAAAATAAGCATATTGGGAAACAACACAACCATTAAATCTTCTAGAAGTCAGTTTTTGATGTTGACTTCATCGATTCTACATTAATTTGGCTTGGGTGCTGTATCATAATTTTATACAAGTACAGGTTAATACACAAATGGATCTTAATGATCTTGTTAAATCTTTAATATTTAAATTAAATTCCAAAGTGTTGTAATACATGGATAACAATCTCATTCTAGGTCAGGGGCCACGTACAGCCAAATTGGCCTGACCAGTAAAATAACATAATAACATAATTTATAATAAGTAATTCAATTTTATTTTATTTGTAGAGTCCCATATCACAACAAGGTTGTCTCATAGAGCTTTGCAGAGTTGTCTGGATACAAACAAACAACAGTCAAATAAACAGCAGATGAAAGAAACAGATTAATGTCCCAGGCATCCCCTGTCCCTAGACCCTCCTTCTTAACAAGGAAAAAAAACTCCAAAAACCCAGTGGGAAAAGAGAAACCTTGGGGAGAACCACAGTGAAGGAGAGATCCACCATAATAACTCCAGATATTTCTTTGTTGTAATGCAAAAGTTAAATTACATTATGAAAATGTTTACATTTACAAACTATCCTTTCACTTTTTTAGTAACCTTAACATCCTTTTTTTGGAGGGGGGGGGGGTAACAATAACAATTTTATTTACTATGTCTCAGTTTATCATTTATTTATTACACATGTGGATTACAATTTACTCTTACAGAACAATATAGTATTTAACTTTATGATCAAAATAACTACTCAAACCTGAGTGACACATTTCACTGTCAATGTCTTATGTGTAATTGTTTAACTTTGCAAATACATCCTATGAACAGGTGTATGTTTGACACTCCTGATTTAATATATTACAACTAATACTCAAAATACGTGGAATGGTAATTAACAAACAGGTTATTAACAGTTCATACAGTTATATCCGCAAAACACAGCTGTTAATGTCGCGCATGGATGTCACGTGACAGGCTACGGTATCACGTGACATGTTTTGTTGACGATTGTCGCTGCATTTCGCACGATGCATTCACTGACTTATCCCTCAGCTGCTGCAATGTCATCGCCTCGCTAACATGCAGCAAAGTAAAAAAGGTACAACCGGACAGGACTGGAGACGTTCTAAACTTCACACATGCTAACTCAGCCCCGGTAGTGTCGAAGGAAGGCCCGCAGCAATGGTTTTCTTGTCGGCCTGAGACAAAATAAAAGGAGGAATTGTTTTTACCTCGACAGGAAGAAGGACTACAGCTCGTGGACTTCATATGTTGAAACCTGCTTTTCTGAGGTAGGCTAATTATGTATTCGTTTGATGGTAAATAAGACTGTCATCTTTGTGAATATGTTTGACGATTAATAGCTTTCAACATGAAGTCATCTTGGTGAGTCAGCGCATTATATTTCGAAAATACTTGGCTTTTGTCCCCTGCTCCATCCTGAGCATTCATCATTATCCGTAGGGATTGACGAACAGCTTGACTGTCCAATCACAAAGGGCCGTTGGCCTATTTGGACCAATCTGAATAAAGAAAAACCGGGTTTGTTGACAAGGAAAATCTTCACGTCTGAAACGACGATAGCTTGTTTGTTGGTTTATTTATCATTATTTAAGCTCACATAGGCAATGAAAGACATACTAAATCTATACTACACGAGCGTTTTAATTTAGCTATACCTACGTTAACTGTCCCGGTGTATAATGAAATGGATGTGGAAGTAATTCCTGGAAAATGCTAATCCAAATGATTGTCCTCTGTCCACTGTTACTTTAGTATTTCTTACTGATCACCTTCTTAATTGTATGACGTTAAAATGTCTAAACTTAGTCACTTTTTTATGTAATTACTATATCATTATGTCTAATAACGCGTGTGTGTTCATCGTCAGCCTTATTTTCAAGCTTAACATCAGGAATCCTATCTCAACTGTCTTGTCCAACTAGTTCAACAGGCCCTTTTTGTCTTGCCCGTTAACCTTTGGTTTTATTATTTTACAATCATTATTATTTTTACCGAATTCATTTCTAAAACAATATATGTTTCGCTCCCTTTGCATGTATATGCCATTAGTCTACAAATAATTTATCTTATAGCACATTTATAACTAGCTATAAATGGCACATTAAAACTATAATAGTCGTTATTTCCTAATTTCACTTCTTTCTTCTTGTCTTAAGTTATTAGTAAACAGAAACTGATATCTGAAAGTATTTCACTCGGGTCTGGTCACTGATGCACCCTCAAAGAAACCACTGTAAACATTTAAAAGGATACTTTGTATATTTATCTCACTTAGACTAACAATGTCACTCTTGTTCTGTTTCCAGCCACCATAGAAGGCTGACTGGACTGTGTCCTGTGTATTTCTAAAAATGGCTATCATCAGACAATTTAGACTACTGGTGTGGAAAAACTATCTTCAGCAGGTGAGTGAAGTGAAGGTGAACATGAAATCATCCTGTATGTGTCCCTATTAGGCCATGTCACTGAATGCAACTGTGAATTGTCAGAGAAACTTGTGTTTAGAAAGAGGAGTCCTGTATGACAGTATTTGTTAATTTATAGACTTATTTCACATAATAAATTATCACCTGACTAACAGTTTGTGTTCTGCAAATTATGCTTTCATCTTTATGTACTTGTGATGTTAGACAGCTACTGAGAAACGGGTCTTTCCCAATAACCCACAGTTTGCTTTCATCATGTTGCGTCCTGAGTTCTGGGACTGGCTGGCTCAACATGTAGACAACAGTCACATGTTTTGTATAAGACTCCGTATAGGAAATGAGGACTTGTTCATTAGTTAAATATGTTCCTCAAATCTTGTTAAGTCATGACCCTTAGTCATGAGACAGGAATTAGGTTATAGAATTACATTTTGTATTGTAAAACTCTGTATTTGTAACAAAAAACATGTTGTCATATACCTGATCTTAGCTAAATATCATAAATACTTCCAGTGACTGGAACAGCAGTTTAGTTGAGAGTTACATATTAGTTCCTGGTAGGTTTATAGAACAGTTTTGACCCTATTATATCATCAGATGGAGGGTCTGGCTTGTGTTTACAGAGGATTGGAAAGAATTTCAACTGTAAACACTGCTTGATTTCTGCTGGCAGACAATGTTGGCACATTTCTGTTTACATGCATAGATTTCTTTAATATCAGTTGGTGGTTACACAAGACTGCAGTTATTCAGGAATAATAAAATATCTGCTGCATATTGTATGTATGTGTATTGTATGTATTTATGTATGTGGAGCAGGTTTGTTGCATCATCAGTTGTCATCATGGTCGTCAAAAAACAGTATGGACTCCAACACTTGATGTTAATGACTTGCTCTGTATTCCCAGTTGTGTTATATTAACACATTTTATCTTTTTATATAGACCTGCAAAAACTGTATTTGTAAAAACGTTGTATTTCTGGATATTTTCAGAAGTCTTTATGTTCTTATCTGTGACCAGCTACATTAAAAACAACATGGGTTCATCTCTTGTAGTCATGTTACAGTGTATCTTGATAGCTAACTATTTATTTCAGGAAACGGATTGCTCATAAATATTATCCCTGGGTATGTTCATTTGATATACTGAATGTATCTAAGGTCATCTTTTTGTTGTGCGTTCCCATTGCTGGTGAGTTTGATCATTTTTCTTCTTTGTGTCAGAATCCACTTGGAGCCTGTCCACTCCTGACACATTAATCGCACTATATCCACTGTTGGTCTCCCTCACACTGAGACTGTAACACATGCATTTACACACATATTTCATATTAAATTCCCACAAAAGGGCAAAGTGATAATCTCTGTCGCTTACTCAGAGCTGAAAGGCGAAGATCTCCTATTGGCAGCCATTTGAAATTGACTCTAATGTCATAAAACTGTCTAAGACACTTGGCACTTTAGTCACTCAACGCGAAAAAAGCAGTTACATTAATTCTCCCTTTTTTAACTGTCTGTGAAATCAGCACGTTTCAAGTCTGAATATTGTGAAAAGAATAGACAGGTGCTCAGACCTCATCTCAACTAAAAAACTGTTTAAAGCAGATTGAATTTTTCATAACTGGGCTGCTTTTGCCATTTGGCATTCCCCACTGTGGCTGAAATATCAAATTACCTGAAATAATGAATATTTTGACAAATAAATTGCAGCTGAATGTTTTTAATACTCTATTTGTGCTTCATATTCATTGACAATTGGCAGTTTTTTATTATTTCACCCCTGAAAAGCAGAAGGTGGTAATTTCTTTATTCTTATTCCCCAGAAACGTCAAATCGTGGTGACTCTGATAGAAATACTCCTGCCTCTACTATTCTCTGGAATCCTCATCGCACTGCGTCAGAGGGTTCAATTTAAGGACTACCCAAATGCCACAGTCTACGAGAGTTTTGAAGTCAGAGAGCTGCCCGTCAGACTCCCTCCATGTTACTTAAATATCTTACAGTTGGCCTATGTACCTGGAAATTCCAGCGTGGTCCGTCAGGTGGCAGAGGATGTGCGAGGCAGCCTTAAACTCACCTCAGGTAGGTAGTGGTTGGATTGGAAATGGTGAGACGACTGTGTTAAAAAGGTATGCAATGAAAATATTTTGCAGCATATGATTTGCTAATGAAATTACATCGTACACACTTCCTGCCATTTCAATCATTCAGAAAGTTTGAGAAGATTGTTTAGATAGATGAAAGAGATGAGTAATGTCTGAATACAATCATAATGATAATAATAAATAAAAACGCTAATGTCATGGATTTTAATGACAGCTATCATTATTTTATCTGAATTATTTTCCCACTCCTTTTTACCTCCTCTAAATGACATTTGTTTTGTGAAAGACAGTCCTCAAACCAATCCTAATCAGTGTAATATCATTTTAGTGTAAATGTGTGGAAAATATAGTATGTTGGTTATGAAAAATGGGTCTTATCAATTTGCAAGAAAATTTTGGGAAAAAGAATTGGTTAAAACTGGTAATCATATTTTATACACCCATTGAATTGAATTGAACTGGATCTGTTGCTTGTCTGTAACAGGGAGTCACTAGTTCCCAGTCTTTTTCTTAAGGGTCTTTGTATTGGTATAATAATGCTAGCTTGTGAAAGCCCCAGATATTTGCAAATATGTGTTTAGTAGGAAATAAAATAGACTGATGCTGTAATGCCATTTGATGTTGCCAAGTGACGCAGGTAGTAGTATTGAGCAGTGACTTTAATACGGTAAACTGTCAATCTTATCGTAGGCAGTGGAGGAATGTAACTAAGTACTCAAGTACAGTACTCTGGTGTTGAGGTACATAACTCTACACTGTACTTTTAACTTTTGTGACATTTGCCAACCAGCTTTAGTTTCATGTTTCATACCCTCAACCAGGCCTCATCAGCTATGTGAATTTTAAATGCCTTTGATAAACTGGAGCAATTGATCCTGTAAGAGAAGCTAAAATGTTGAGCTATAAATATTTTGATTTTACCATATATGATGGATTGCTGACTTGATTAGCAAACTGCATGCACTGGCTCAAATGAGTTGAGCCGTGATCATTTACAGCAGGAAAAATTAATCCAAAACATCATGTATAACAGTAAAAAACTTAAAAAGATAACATTATTAGACAATGACAGCTTCTATATTTCATACTTTAAATTAATTTTGGTGATAATGTGGTTACTTTTAGGTACGTCAGGGCTTGAATGTAGAACTTTTATAGATTGTGGACTATGCAGGGAGTGTACAATTAGTATTTTACTTTAGGAAATGATCTGCATACTTGTGCCACCATTGAATATCCAGAACAAGGAAAAACTAAAAACTGACAACACACCAAACATAATTAAAATATTTTATAATATAGCTCATGAACGACAGATACGAATTCTTTTCATTGCAAACTTAATCCTGCAGTTTACTTCAGTTACTGGGAGTATTGCCAGTAGAACAAATGAAACAACCTGGTGAAATACCTAGGATTTCCCCCCATTTATAGTTGGTGTTCAGTTCAGGCTGACCTGGGAATACTGGTTTTTCTAGCAACAACCATCAGGAAACCAAACAAGCCACACCCTACTCTTTTATCATCCTTTATCACCTGGGACAGAGATAGGACACTAGTAGACAGTGAAACCTCTCCCTCAGGCATTCAGCCCTTCATTTCTTTTACAACTCACACTTTCACTGTATAAATAGTCATTCAGAGAGCATAAAGGGAGTCAGACTGGTATGGTGTATGTTTTTATATTTATGTTCCAAGGTTAAAAGTCAGGTAGGTGGACTAAAAACTGACGGTGGATGGTGATGTAGCAGCAGGGAGACAGATTCAAGAGAACCTGCAGGTCGCCTTGTATACAGCAGTGAAAGATCCCAGCTGAGCTATTAATGAATTATTTAGCTGGTCTCAGCATTCAGTGGGAAAGGTGGTGCGGTTTCACACACAGACAACGCCACCAAAATGTGACCTTGATGTTCTGCTTAAACTGTTGTTGAATAGACTACATCTCCTAAACAGTCCTGTGATTCTAATGCCTTAGATGGTAGTACTACCTTATTTGAGGTGTTGAACATAAAGTGATGAAATAGCCTGAATATACAAATTGTGAAATGGCATTTCCTGTATCATAAAAGTCCCCAAGATGTTGTTTTTGAAAAGGGTCCAGTTTCTCTATTATGTTGTAGATCAGTGGTGACATTCTGTCTGCAGTATATTCTTCTTATACTATTACCAGGAAGAATTTATACTTTTTTCTTTTTATAATCCATTACTTATAAATGTGAGAAGCTTTAAGCATGAATGATGTAATAATAAAATGGCTTTCTGTAATAACAATGTGTACAATTACTCATGTAGTAAACTTACGCTTAAATTCAGCATTTCTCATGAGAAAAGCAGGGACATGAAAATATTTGGTATATTTGACAGCTGTTTGTCCTTGGTTCGTTCTCGTTTCCACGTGAGTGTTTATTTTATTTCGATGACCCAGATTTAACCCAGGGGCCAGTGTGCGTAGTATTATTGTTCTTTGCAAAACTTCAGAATACCTCCATGTGTTTTTGATAAGAGAAATGAAAAAATGTTGTGAAATCAAACTGCAGAAAAGGAAGGGAGTCAAGTGAAAAGATAAAAACCTGTTTCTATCTTTGATTGTTTCGTGTTTTTAATAGTTTTTAATAAGCGTTGACCTCCCTTTTTTGTCTTTGTTTTGACAATATTAGCCATCTTGTTGCATGGCAAGCACAAGGTCAGGCAGTGAGACAGGGTGAGAAAAAAAAGAAAAGATGTACGTGAGTTGAATGTAACACCACAACTTATGACATGTATTTGTGTGTGTGTGTGTGTGTGTGTGTGTGTGTGTGTGTGTGTGTGTGTGTGTGTGTGTGTGTGTGTGTGTGT
>JAPTYR010000030.1:23342940-23356478 GCA_029814505.1 Siphamia roseigaster | reverse complement strand
TGGGAACATTTTGTGTTCAGAGACGCTGACATTAAAAATCGTGGACGTTGACCCTTGCTATGATTTGTTTAATTAATTCTTAAAATTTCTAACAAAAATTATACTATGGGTTTTCAACCAAGTCATATGGCCCTATGTTTGCAAAGCAACTGATTTTATACTGCATACAATAATAGTCCTCTGGAACTGGCACATGATTATCAGCCACACGTTATGGTGTTGAAAATGGATGTGGCTCAATCAGGTTTTGTGTTCTATGTTAGCATTTGAACAAAAATGCAGTATTTTATGATTTAGTTGTTATTGTGAACTAAATAGAGGCTAGTAATGTTAACATGAGAGATGAGTTGCCTGGCTACACTCACCCCCTCAGATGTACAGCTAATTCAACACCCATCTCTGAATATGAGTAGAGTAAAGCCCATGGTGGTTTTTGTAAGATAATGAGCAAGCCCTTTTCAACATATTGGGAATAAATGATTACATTAATGAGATGAACTGTCTTGTATATTAATTATTTGCTACTGTATAACCCCCTAAAGATGCTATTGTTCTTAATCTTACATCTTTTTTCAATCTTGTTCGCAGAAGATATGGGGAGTAGTGAATTTGCGTGAATAAGGTTAAGTGCGCAGAAGATACTTGGTCAAAGATGTCACCATATACAAAATATTGAGTACTTAATAAATTGATCTGGATCCCTGAACATCAGAATCAAAAGTAAGACCGTAGTGAGAGACTAGTTTCAGTTTTTTTTTTTTATCAAGACAGTATTTTTCCAGAGTTGAGCGGCCTGATGTTAGCCATTAGTCACTATTTCAACAAATTTTTTTTTCAGATACCTGTTATTTATAAGTATCCTATCAGTGCATGCATATATCTAATGTTGAATTTGTCGCCATGTTTCCATGTATCATCTAACGATATTTTTACTTAGAAGGATGTCAGCATGAGCTTATAGATAGAAACCTGCACTTGTTTTTATCATTTTCCCATCTCCCCAACTACACTCATTCATAATTGATATTTTCTAAAGTGCTACACTGGTGTGGAGTTGGTCTAAATATTCATGAGTGTAGTTTTATTTTGTATGCTCCTCCATACAGCACAGTGGGCTTCCTTTAAGAGTAGAAAGCTCTCTACTGTAATACTTCGACAATGAAGGGATATGCCATGCACTTTGAAGCGAGCCATTATCTTAGGTTGAGTGGAAATTGGCTGAGATAGAGGCAGAGTGGGTGGGCCTGGCAGAATTTTACAGCCATTGCTGCTTTGAAGTATTTGCTGTCACTTTGATTAAAGGGGTAAGGGTCGTGATTAGAGAGCCAACTGAAGTCAACTTTTTTTTTTATCCTGTACTTTTGATAAATCATATATGATCAGAGGAACTGTACTCCCACCTCTGCCTCTCCCTAACCCACTGCCGCAAACCCTCATTCTGCTTGTGATGAAAGAGATGAGAGGGAAACAATTTTAGAATTAGAATTCCAGAGGTAGGAAAATAGATTTACACACAAATGCCTCCCTGCACTGTGGCGTGGCCCATCTCGGAGAGCAGCCGATGCCTGCGCTGTGAGCAGAACTCTTTGTCAGATCAGTCTCCATCACATCACAGGCCCGCTCCCTGACTCATCAGCATACTTTGTAGCATCAGGATCTGCTCCTCCAGCCTCTTCATAGCTGTTGCTTGTTCCTCTTCTGTGCTCACTCCCACGCTTATTCATCCTCTTCTTTCTGCTTTGGCTTTTTTATGTGGAAACCTTGTTCAGCCCACAATTCCCACTGCTTCTTCATTACCCCGTGCAAGTTTTACTAAAACTTCCTCTAACATTTGTGTTTTGAAAAGGATGTTAGTGTAGGAGCTACAATTTTAGAACCATACAGAGCATTCACTGCATTGTTCAGGCTCCTTAGTGTAAGATAATTAGCTATCAGCTGCATCAGTATATTTTTTTTTAATCCTAAAGAATGTATCATCAGGCCTCTAATACTCTTGTCTTCCCCTCTTCCCATCTTCAGAGGGTTTGATGATGTCATACTTTGGTTTCTGGCCCACATCCAGCCCTATTTCCTCCCCGGCTGTGTGCTCTCCGTCACTCCCAGGTCTCGTCTAATGTGGCTTTCAGTTTGTCAGTCTCTGCGGCTGCAGCTCAGTGACTCAGACGAAACAAATGGCATGAGGTCTGTAACCTTCTCCCAGAGTAATCTCAGGCCTCATGTGTCACCTTGTAGGTTTTTTGGCCCCAGAAAATCAAACTTGTGTTCACATTTAATAAAGTCCAGGGCCTGCAGTGCAGCTCCTATGTTAGTTTTGAGTTAAGAGAGCGAATGCAAAGAATACTATTAAGGAACCTTGGTATAATATATCAAGATTGAGATACACACTTGTAAGTTGCACGTCTTTTAGTCCCAGAAAATCTAACTTCCTATGTTCATCTTTAATAAAATCCAGGGCCTGTAATACACATCCTGTATTTATTTTTTTTAAAGGGAGGAAATGCAAAAAGTTCTCACTCATGATCAAACTTGTAATGATATGCATTATTGAGATGCATGCTTGAGCTAAATGATTAATAATAATCGTTACCCACCCAGGCAACAATATAAGAAAAAAAGACATGTTTATGTAAAATAATAGCACAATTTGAATATAGGGAGTTGCTCCACATTGAGCAGAATGTCTGAAAACTAGCATGACTTTGCATTTTGAGTTTCTGCTCTCCTTTTGTCTTTGGATAAGTTCAGTCTGACTTTCATGTCATCTCTTCCTCCAGCTGACCATTTATCTGTTACCCATCCCTTTAAACCAGAGCTTGTACTTCTGTTCACACTGTCCTCGAGTGATTGGAAAGGCATCGCCGCTCCAAAGCATGCTGGTCACAGGCTCAGCGAGCCAATAAGACTGTCATCCAGCCCTCCCTTAGTACCACCATCTGGCTAATGAGCTGTCAATCACTCTCCAGGGGCCAAACAAGCCAAAACCAAGAAGCAATCAATCTCATCCACTGTGGACACTCAATTATTCTCTTTTGTTAAAACCACGGACTCAAGTGACATTGTTGCTGGGAGGGGGCTCGGTATTTTAGCTGGCAATTGTCCTCTGTCTTTGTGGAAGAGGTAAAGATTATGTCATTAGATGCTAACAGAAGAATATAGCTATGTATGATACTAATAGCCCCTCATTGCTTCTGGTCTGTCTGCAGGGCTTATAGATTTTCCCAAAGGTAATTTTTTGTCGTTGAAAACTCTGTGGAGCCTGAATGCTGCAGTAGGATAAAGGAGAAATTCAAGTGTGATGTGATCTGGTGAGATTTGAGTCTAAAGGGACAGAGCAGAACCTCTGTGCTATGGGTGTCAGTCACATGAGCAACCGTGTGTTGTCCTTTGTTTCTTTTCCTTTTTTCCCCAGAGTGGCGCTGTTGTGGGCATCTGGTAGCTGTAAGGTTTGACAAATGATCCGGTAGCCTTTTGTTAAGCTGAAACTAGACTTTTAACCATCTGTGCAGACAAAAACAAAACACTGCCGCCTGCAGGGACTGCCCTCTTGCCATACATGTTGTCTCTGTCTGCAACTATTTCTAAGCAGTACAGCAGTTTTTTTTGGTGTGTATTTGGTCTATTTTCTATTATAAAGTTGTATCAACATCTACCAAATCCATTTCCAACCACAACACCAATAGTAGGAAAAAAGTACTCGGAGAGCGCAGACCTCCGCCAAGCAGCTCAGTTCCTCTCATATTTGGATTTCCACCTAAAATAACAGTCCTACAATTATTTTGTCTACATCTTTAGATTTCTTGACCGTGAAAATGTACCTACAGCAAGTGGATTCATGTTGATATCATTAGTTCAGTAGTTCTTCACAAAATTCTCTTTTTCGATAATGGCAGTAATTTCTTCTAGATCATCACCAAAATCGAATCATTTGTTCCTTTGGTCATCCTCAACATTCGATGAAAATTTCAGCAAAATCCGTTAATTCGTTTTTGAGTTATTTTGTGAAAAATCCAGAGAGAGAGAGAGACAGACACACACACACGCGCGCGCAAACCAACGCCGGCAAAAACATAACCTCCTTGGCGGAGGTAATTAGGAAATTCATTTTGCGTAGGGTTTAAATATTGTGCTTTCGTGCCTTCTGTGTACGTATAATATTAAGACCACAGTTAGACAAGTGGAAAAAATAAAAAATCTTACATTGTCTTTTTGATTAAAGCAAAACACAAAATGTGACTACTATATTTAATCATCTTATTCATATATACACATGTATGTGGCTCTCATGTTTATTTAGCATGGACAGCACACATTAATGAACATTTCTGTAAATGTGCCAGTATTATTTTTCAGCTGTTGTCCCTGGGTAAGAAGTTAAGTACCAGCATTCATAAAATTAGAAACATTTAAAAAAATTAACGCCACACCAACCTATAGCATTAGTTCACACATAATACATAGCATTAGTTCATACATACAGTATACACAGTTAACCTTTAAGTATTAGTATAAACACCTAGAGATCAAACAACAAGATTGGTAGATTTTCATTAAAAGCAGTGACATGTAACTGCCATAGCCATCATGGTTGGTCCTCATAAACCTCTTGTCTATGACCTAGCGTATGCCGTTTTAGAGCCTGACATCAGTCTACACCCCAACTCCATTTTAGTCCTGGTTAGATTTTTATCATGGCTTAGAAGTGGTTAGTGTTAAAGAGGCTGTCTTCCTATGTGATGACCATTTCCTACTTCAGCTGCATGAACAGGAGCAGAAAAATGGGTTAAGACCAGGGTTATACTAAATGTTGTTGATGTCTTTGTTAGCACAATCAGCGAGAGAGGATTAAATGGGGGCATAATTTGCTAACACTGGTCAGTAATGATCTGTTTGCAGTCTGTGTGACAGTGAAATATGAGTCAAGTGTGATACCTGTGTCATAAGCAGGCTTTATGTTCTGATTTACATTCAGTCTGCAGTCCTGAAAAATGTTGTCTCTCTCTAAAACAAGAACCGGAAACCCTGCAAAAACGGCTGTGCGCTACATTAGCTGTGCTTGATGGCCCTTGGTACTAGGCCTTAAAAAAAAAAAAAAAAAAAAAAAAAAGCGAAGGAAGATATTGAAAATCATGACCCATCCCTTGTAAGTAGAACGTCCTTGCAGCTTCAAGTGACAGTGTGAGGCCATACTATGTACTCAACCTATCCCTCAGCTCTCTTATTCATTTGTATGAGGTGGGAAAACAGTCTCAGCCCACACATCATGACATTGTCAACAGACTTTACAATGAGCTGATGGAGGATGTGAAAAAAATGAAAGGAGATAGAGTAACAGACATATTGTGTGTCTCTAGAGCTGCTTTCTGATGTTTCATATTGCAGGCAAAGCATTGTCATGTGGAAATAAAGGGGGGGGTGGGGGTGGTGGTAACAACATCATCCTGCCAAGGCACTGACAGGCTGCAGCCCCACAGGGTCAGTGAACAGTATGCATCTGGAGCGTCATCATCATCATTCTCCTTTCCTAGCCTCCCTGGACTTCATATTCACTAGAAAACGGTGTAGATAAATATATTTGGCTGAATACACATACATGTCTGCAAGTTTAACGGGAAATATGCTTGTCGGGATATTATCAGACCTTTTCTGCATATTTACAAAAGCCCTATTTTTACAGTAAACGCCTTATCGCATATAACATTAATTTGAAAAAAGACAGTCTCCATTCACTTGTGTTAAAACAGCTGAATGAAACTAACAGAAAAATCATATATCCATCACTTTTTCCACGACGTAAGATTTGACTGGCATGTGTTAATATTGTCGTCTTGTTGTTCCCCACTTCTTCTGCTGTGGTTTAATGACACTTGAATGCAGAATTCTAGCCACCAACAGTTTCTTTTCCAGGTGCTTAACTTCAGTCAAAATTTTGCTTACAAAGGCAAACAGAAATACATTTTTTTTTAATTCAAGCGTTCTAGTGCTCAGTGTTAATAGATGGCTCCTCTTTTTTTCCATTAGCTGTACTGTATGTGTGCTGCTATAATTTTTATTCCTTGTGAATAGTAGGCTATAATATGAACAGGGAAAAGTCCATTGTTAATCTCAGTTATTTGTATGACAGTGAAGCAGCAACTGAAATTTCATTATCCTGACCACCATAATTTATAGTGTGCAGGGCTGCTGTTGTTAATCGGATGTATGCGTGTTAAAAAGCAGTATGTACACTATGAGGCGGCATGGTGACTCACTTCTCTCCACTGTATTGACTCTCTTTCTCCGCCCCTTCAGCGGCGTGTTTGTTGCAGCAGCAGGCGGGCGCTCAGTAAAGCAAGACCTTTGTCCACATCATAACCATAATCGTGATTCTCTCTCCTCCACAGTTCCAGCTCATCACATTACCGGTTCTGTTTGAATATATGAATGCATTAACCTAAATGGTGAGGGTGGAATAATGCAACCAGATTGAGGAAATGCTCGAGGAGATTTGTGATTCAAGGTGAATTCATAGTGGCAGGACCTGGGTCGGTGCTATCTGAAGGCCATTTACAAACTAAATGGACCCACAAGACTGTCCATTGGAAATCTACTCATCTTTTAAATGCCTTGCCAGATCTGTTCTTCTATCAATCAGTAGCTTTGTAGTATATTAGCGGGTCATTCCACTGGACGCGCAGTCTAGCCTGACTTGCCTCTAAGAGGTCATTCCAGATGGTGCCTAGATTGCTACCTGTTCGACACTTGTTCTTGTCATCTGAGCCGGTGTCTGATCAATAGCTGATCTAATAGGACATTACAAACCCAGGGTGGAAAGATGCAGTACTCATTGACAATGAAGAATAGATGGCATGTGAACTGTGTAAGGATAGATTTTTCTGCCACTAGTGGACTGTTCAGTTAGGGGAGGGTGAAGAGCAGAGCGAGGCGTGGCATTGGCAGGGTTTCTTGTTTTTGACTTGGAGTGAAGTGGTGAAATAGAGAAGGATTGAGGATTAACAGCCCACTGCTTTAGTAGGATAGACTTTGAGGCAGCAAAAAAAGTACAGCTATTTTTCAAATCGTGTGGCACCTCTAACTTTTGCCAATGATGATTCATCCAATTTCTTTATACAGGCCGTCTGTTTTAATATCTTGAATTACATTTTCTTAAATATTGGTCCTCAGACACCTTTATATAGTTCTCCATTGGAATTTTTTAAAGATCTTAATCACCTTAAATGTTTAATCTGATTTAATATTTCCAGCTTTAAATGTATTTTTAGCAATGTAAATCAAGCTTTGTCCATTCTGTTACAAAAATGCCCACAACTCAATAGGATACTTGTTTTTATTCTATGCTTTTATGTCCATTTTATACTTTCACTTTCACCTCAGCCTAGATTTACACTTAGACTGGAGCACCTGCACGTACCTTTTATATTTATCGACAGAACTTGAATAAAACACATTCCTAATGTGATGCATGTAAATGCCCTTTTTCATGTAAATCTCATCTCTGCTCTTATTTGCACATTGTAAATCAGACAAGCTGTGCGTCACCGTTAAATATTCAACTCGATGACCATCTTCTGACTCAAGTGTCTTTTCGTGTCTCGCTCACCACTCATTTTACATGACGAATCTGCCTGTTTTCCCTTGCATGTCCGTTCAGAGCAGGCTGGATAACGCCAATATGAATAAAAACAGAGCTTAGTCCCTACGACCCAGAATATCCCTGTGCTGCATCCTCATCACAATGAGGCCAAGCCCAGCCAAAACATCGACCTGCCTGTGAGTTTCGCAGCCTGTCTGTAGCAGAATATACAGACGTGTAGTAACAGACATCTGTATCATATAAAATGTTGGCATTGAAGAAATGTATTGTAAAGAGTCTCTGCACCATATACTCAGAGTTCTGGATGAGACTGATTTCAATTGTGCATCACCCACTTGTGTGAACTTTGTGTTTCTGAACACTTCCACATGAACTGCTCTGGAGCGTGTTTTGCAGAAGTAAAGATGGAAAAAAAAAAACATTGACTAGAATAGAAATATTTTCTTGGCTTTGGAGGTTGCATAAACTTTGGCTAAATTCATTCAAATTTCACCTTTTTGTCAATAAATATTTATTCCCTCTTAGTTCAGTCAATTCAACACCTTTGACTTAATGTATCACATTACAAGCTTTACTGCAATAAGCAAATTGGTCATGTGTCCAGTAATGCTGTGGGAAGTGAAGTTATATATTTTAGATTTCACTTACACTTCTTTCTCCAGTGCAACTTTCAGGACTTTCATTTGTCACAGTTGCTAAGTCTGTTTTGGGAACCAACTAAGCCAAATTAATGTAAAAACTATACAGCTATGATAGTAATGATGGTCTAGAGCAGTGGTTCTCAATCCTGGTCCTCGAGGGCCACTGTCCTGTATGTTTTAGATGTTTCCCTGTTCCAACACACCTGACAGTCATCATCAGGCTTCTCCAGAGTTTGGTGATAGGCTTATCATGTGACTCAGGTGTGTTAGAAGAAAAACACATCTAAAACATGCAGGCCCTCGAAGACCAGGAGTGAGAACCACTGCCCTAGCTGCAAAATTGTTTGTTTTTATATGTTGCTACACCATGTTCTGTTTCTTGTTTTGTGATTATATTTTGGGGTAGGAGAGGACAGGAAGAGAAGTAGAAAGGTTCTATGCAGGCAGTTGGTCTTGGTGGTGGTGATGGCACCAAGCCACCTGGTGTACACACACTTTTGCATGTCTGTCTGTATGTAGATTTTTCCTTCAAAACACACTTCGAAATGTGAAATTAAAAGTGAGAACGCAACACTGCTTTTGCATTTTTGGTTCTGATCATGACTATCAAGGTGTAGCCTTCATTCTTCATCACAGACTGTTTGTCAGAGAAAGGGGACTTACTTTATCACAGAAAAGACAGAAGTCAGGAGAGTCTAGGATATACTAGACACCAGAACCAGACCGGACCAGAACCATCTGCCTCCTACAGCAGTTAGTTTAGACTTTTTCAATATACAGTGGGCATTCAGACCCCTTAAATTGCTCACTCTTTGTTATATTGCAGCAATTTACTAAAATGGCTGCATTCAAATTAATTGTTTCCTCATAAATGTACACCTAGCACCTCATTTGGGCAGAAAAAACAGAATTGCAGACATTTCTGCAGATTTATGTAAAAAAGAAAAAAACAGTTACAAGACTTCAGACCCTTTGCCCAATACTGAACAGAACCCTTTGAGCTTTTTGGGAGTCTTTTTGGGAATGACACAACTTTTTCCACACCTGGATTAGGGGGAACTGGTTGGACTTGATTAAGAAAGGTCCACACCTGTCGACCTTACCGCTCACAGTGCATGTCACAGCAAATGGGAATCATGAGGATGCAGTGGCTTCAGAACATCTATTCCAACATCGACTGTTGTTGAATGGCCCAGCCATAGCCCTGACTTAAACCTAACTGAAAATCTCTGGAGAAACCTGAAAATGCCTGTCCACCAGCCCTCACTATCCAACCTGACAGAATAGGAGAGGAGCTGCAAAGAGGAATGGGAAAGGATCCCCAAGTCCAGGTGTGAAAAATTTGTTTCCTCATTCCCAAGAAGACTCATGGTTGTATTAGCTCAAAGGGGTGCTTCTATTCAATATTGGGCAAAGGGTCAGAAATCCTGTGACAATTTCATATTTCCATTTTTCTTTCTTAATGAATCTGGGAAAAATTCAACAATTGGGTCTTTTCTGTCAAAATAAGATGCTGAATATACATTTATGAGTAAAAAATGAACTTCAATTATTTTAGCAAATCGCTGCAATACAGCAGAGTGAAAATTTAAGGGGGAGCTGAATAATTTCCATACCCACTTTATGAGGGTTACAGGGTGTTTAAATTTAAACAGTTAAACAGTTGTCCCCTTTTGACATCCCCCAGGTCACTGATCCATTTACACTCAGTTCCAATCAGTTCCATTTGGCCTATTGTTAAATTTTTATCATTCAGATTGTTTTTCAGTCATATGCTCCTGAGACTCAGCATTTTTGTCTTCTGTAGTGGACACGAGTTTCGAAGCTTTATTTAAAAAAAAAAAAAAATCCACTGAAAAGGACATTATACGAAAAAACAAAACGTTATTAAAAAAATGTATCTGGGAAAAAAAAAATCAGATGCATGATGCCGTTTCCAATTAAGGCAATTATTTAAAGTATAATGATGAAAATGTTTACTTACTGGTAGAACTGGGTGGTATACTGAAAACTTACCATTACTGATATTTATTACAATGACCAACGTCATTTTACCCACGTCAGTAATTTCGGTGTTTTAATAAAAAAGAAGATACAAGTCTTTTTCGTCTGTTTTGACTGTGTGTGCTGGTACGCTATGCGCATTCCCCTTTAAGACGTGGAGTGTGTGTAGTCACATGACTCCATCTATCCAGTTTGAGCAGAAGGGAAACAAGATGAGGAAGTGACTGATGGTTCAAATAAAGAAGCAGCTGAAACAGACATAACTATAGTAATGTGAGTCTAAGTTGATTCCGTTGTACTTGTTTCGGAAAGAAATTTGATATCTGTCATTAGTAAATATTTTGGGTTCCACAAAGATAATGCCAAGTGTCACAGATCAGCTGATGCTGGTTAACAACCGAGGTTAGGCATGGCACTGCCACCACCAAACGTTATAGAAAACAATTATCACTGTCACATTAGACTGATTATACATATATAATAAATAGTTATTCCAGGACAAACATCCTGCTCCTCAAATTAAAGTTTACAAGGCTTCAGGAGGTAAATAAATGACCATAAAGTTTTTCGCTTCTGCGGGAAGGGGGAGGGCACAGACTGCACTGCCCTGTTTCCACATCATAGTACTATAACACAGAAATTGATGCACACGGTTGCGGGTTGAAACGCATGCGTGTGGGACTGAAACACACGGCGCACACCCGGTTACGGACCGAAACTCATGCATGTCACCCCCCCCCCCAACTGAACTGCTTGTGCGGCCGAGTCCCCCGCCATTTATTGTAAATTTATTGCTATCGAGGTAAAACTGGCCAATTTATCGTGATATTAATTTGAGGTTAGGCCTACTCACTGGGTCTCAGGAGGATATGAAAACAGAAGACGCTCAGTATTCAACATGGATTACACCCTAAAAATGATTGAACGCCCTGATCAGCAAAAATAAAGGAATAAATAGAAATCAGTGATTTAAAACACCAACAATTTGTTACTTTTATTATTTTTTAAAATTCATTTATTGAGTTCTTTTTATTTTATTTATTGATTTTTTTCCCCAGAACTTGAATACAGAATTTGAGAGCAACTTCCCAACACTGACAAACACAGTGATCTCTGACCCAGACTGCATGACCCTCTGACCCAGACCACGTGCACCTCTGACCCCAACCACATGACCCTCTGACCACACACAGAAGTCATTAGTGTTTTTCTTCTCTCATCCTGACCACCATTGAGGAGATGAGGCCAACAGTCAGAGGGTCAACACGGTGCAGATTAACCCGTCAAACTCGATCAAACTCACGTCTGTCCTCATTGTCCTCACTGTCTTCCTGTACACACTGTCCTTCTGCCCTGTTATCACTGTCCTTCTGTCCTCTGTCTTCTTGTTCTTGTTGTCCTTCTATCCTGTTCTCACTGTCCTTCTGTCCTGACTCTTCCTCTGTTTTCCTGTCCTCACTGTTCTTATATCCTGTTC
Organism: Siphamia roseigaster; assembly: GCA_029814505.1. Lineage (NCBI taxonomy): Eukaryota > Metazoa > Chordata > Actinopteri > Kurtiformes > Apogonidae > Siphamia > Siphamia roseigaster. The sequence continues at coordinate 23,344,765 of JAPTYR010000030.1, read as the reverse complement.
ACATTAGCCTTCTGTCCTCATTATCCTCCTGTCCTCACAGTCCCGTCTTCCTATCCTCCTTTTCCTCCTGTCCTTAGTTTCTTCCTGTCCTGCTGTCATCACTGAGCCTGGATGAGGAAGACTAAACTAATAGCACTTGAACGTGCTCATGTAATAATATGGCGTAAATAAAACCATTCTTCGGAGATGACAGAAGAACGCTTGCATGAGTTTTAGGACAGCACGTTGATAAATGTTTCTGAACCAAGCATTTCACTGCACATGTGACCCCAGAGACACCTAGTGGTCAGAGATGTGACTATACTCAACCAATCAACAGTCAACGGGTCACAGCTGTTCTTCAGCAGGTAACAAAATAGGACATTTTTCATCCAGATTACCCTGTTGTTTTTAAGTAAAACCTGGTTGTTTATTAACTGTACTCAGATTAAGAGTTGAGTACTTATCGTACACTAACCTACTTATAAAAAAATGTAAGTGCTCTATTACCATGGTAACGTGTACAAAATGACCAAGTGCATATTGACACTGCATATTGACACTATTCCCCTGAGTTTCAAGTTTGTACTGTAGTAAGTGCACTGTACTGTGGGTCTTATTATTGACTTCATGAACCTGATGGGTTAGGGTTACCTTGGATTAGGGTTACCTAACCTGAACCCATTCTGTCATTCAGTGACTCCACTGATTCCTTTGTTGTACAGATTTAAGATGGGATGCATCAAGGCCGATGGTTAGAAGACAAACGTCTGAAAGGATGAGTGACAAAGGAAGGAAAAAGGAGGGAAGCCTATGAGTGCGTGAATGTATGTTCTGTGTGTGTGTGTGTGTGTGTGTGTGTGTGTGTGTGTGTGTGTGTGTGTGTGTGTGTGTGTGTGTGTGTGTGTGTGTGGCTGTGTGAGAAGGTGAAAATGAATCCACTGTTTCTGAAAGGCTCAGTATAGCTCAGATCTGCTGCTGCCTGTGGCTGTTTCAGAAACAGGAGTATCTGTGTTTGAGCAGGAGCTCAGGGTCAGGACTGATCTGAGATCAGAACAGATACAATGTGTACGATAAACAGTAAAGAACAAAGGAGAACCAGGAAAACAGGGAAAGACAAGGAGGGAACAGAAGCCATAGTCTTTTAGAACAATACAAAGGCTGTACAGTTCAGGGTTCATGATACAGAAGGGATCATATTAAGTATAAGTGTTAATATTAAATATATCTCATAATATTAAGTATATATGACATAATTGTGACCATATTCTTCTAATAATATTCTGATAATGTTCTGATATTGTTTTGATCTCATTCTGAAATTGTGTTCCCAGCGTTATTCTTGTTTTATAAGAAAATATTAAATTAGATGTATTTGCCTAAAATAAGGTGGGCACTGTCAATTTGAAAAAATGAGCTGAAGGTTCTTGGTAGTTGTAATAGTTTTAATTCTTTGTTTTTAAACCTAGGACACTATGGAGGGTCAAAGGGCACAAAATGAAATAAATAAATACATCGTTAAATAATTAATTAAATGTTTCATTAATTAATTAAATGCATCATTAATTAATTAAATGTGTTATTAAATGGGTCATTAATTAATTAAAATACAAATTAATTTATTGAAAACATTTATTTATTATTTTCTATTTATTTAATTATTTCATGGTCCTGTGTTGCAGTGTTTTATGAATTAATTTTATCTGTCAAATGCGCCCATCAAAGTCGGATGGGCAGATCCTAAGACCTGATTCACGTGTACCCGTCTGCAGCCAGTAGAAAAGGGGTGGTCTTAAAGGGATAGTTCAGGATTTTTGACATGAATCTGTATGGCATCCCCATCACC
>JAPTYR010000030.1:22801379-22824459 GCA_029814505.1 Siphamia roseigaster | reverse complement strand
GGGGACTTGAGGGGCGGGGCTGCGGTGTGTGCTACTTTCAGATGATTTGCATAGAATCTGCATATTCAGATTGAAAACGTAAAGAAACAGTGTACAAAAAAAAGTCAAAATGTAAAAATACTGTCAGCATAAATAAATGCTTGAATTGAAAGCTATTATTATTATTATATGGATTTTCTTTTTCAATACAACCTTTTCCATTTTCAATAAACATTGTCAGTATCAATACAAGTTTTTCATTACTCATAAATGAAAAGTAGTTTTTCTATTTACTTTCAAACTTTGATTTGTCAAAGCTAAATTTAATTTTCAATTCCAATTGGAGCTGTCACCATTATAGATTCGCATTATCCGACTTGGTTGCTCCGACTTCTAAAATTCCAGTTCAATTCGATTATAGCCCAAGTAAGGTGTATACATGGCTTTGAAAACTAAGTCTGACTAAGGCAGTAATTCAAATTTCACAAAGTGCATGTAAATGTGCTGAGTGTGTATGTGTGTGACTGGAAATTACTCAGACAAAATAAGAATTGAATTATCTGTCCAATTAACATAACTTCACTTTTATAAGTACTTTATAATTAGAGTATATATATTCACTAGGAAAAAAAAGTGCTCTGAGAGTGCAGACCTCCGCCAAGCAGCTCAGTTCCCCCAATATTGGGATTTCTACCTAAAATAACAGTCCTACAATTATTTTGTCTCCATCTTTAGATTCACTGACCATGAAACTGGTCATGTTGGTATCATTATTATTTCAGTATTTATCTACTAAATTGTCTTTTTCGATCATTTCAGATCTTCACCAAATTCTAATAATTTCTAATTATTACCATCCTCAACATTCCCTGAAAATATCAGCAAAATCCGTTCATTAGTTTTCGAGTTATCTTGTACACAAAACAACCAACAAACAAACCAACGCCGGCAAACCATAACCTCCTTGGCGGAGGTAAAAACACATGAACAAACAAAAGATTAACATAGTGCGAGATTTATTGGCAGAACAGCAGCATGATAGGTATTGTATTATATTAATGTGTAGCGGTTATATGAAATTGACTGGAAAAAAAATCTGTGTGTGTGTTGATCTAAAAATGTTGGAATGTAAAATAAAAATAGATAAAGTATATTAAGACACTGGATTTACACAATGATGCAATTTGGATTTTAGCGATGAAAAACAATAGCAATGGCAAAAACCTGTAGCAGATCAGAGCGTTTGTGATTAAGGTCAGTTTACTTTGACATCCCCAGAGTTTTTCTATATTATATATTTATATATATACCTGAGTTCAGTTCAACCTATTTTTTTTCTCTGCTTCTGTGAGACAGACAACTTCATAGTATGAATACAGTGCAAACAGAAAGAAACACCACTGAACTGTGAAATATAAAACAAGAACATATCCTTGAAGTGCTCGATAACACTGATTCGCCATGATTGTAAACTTTTTGTAAACTTATTATCTCTGAGGGCGCTCCTGCTTGAAGGTGACAATGAATTTCCAGGCTTCGACAACCTGAGACAGGAAGATCTCATCTGGGAAGAGCTCCTCCACATCAGGAGGCATGTCCAAGTCTTTACGCTCCATGTAACACATAAGTGTGTCTTTAAGGCTGCAACGACACAAAACATACATTTAACACGTGCGACTCTATGTCAGTCATTTCAAATACCTTTTTGACTAATCAGTGTGTGGATGGAAAGGATCCGATGTTTCCTCGTAGGTTCATTTCTTTCATGTTTAATATCCAGTCTGCTTACGTATTTCCGAATCAACCTGATGAAGACCATGAGCCAAAACACATTGGTCAAAACCACAGAGGTCAAATATATGACCCGTGGGCCAAAACCAGCATGAAAAAAAAGTCCAGTGTGGTACATAGGATGGATTTGTGAAAGGAAAAAAATGACACTGAACCTTATCATTTTTGTTCAGGTTCCAGATTCTGCCCAAATTGATCTCAAGTGTGTCGGACCAGTAAAATACCATTATAATGTAATAACTATAAATAAATCACAACTTCAAATGCTTATCTTTGTTTTAGCGTAAAAAGTTACATTACACGAAAAGTCAATGTTTACAAACTGTTTTTGCACAAAAAATGGGAAAAGCCTAAAATATATTATATGTGTGTTTGTAGATCCACTGTGATCTGGAAGTTGTAATGCACATGTGCAATTGATAAACTGAGGGAAAGTGATAAAATTGCACTTAGTTTCTTTAATTTAATTTTTTTTCATGTTATTCGCATTTTTTTAATGATTGTTTGTAGATGTTATGCTATTATTTTACTGACCTGGCCCACTTCAGATCATACTGGGATGATGTGGTCCATGAACTAAAATGAGTTTAACACTCCGGTTGTAAACAGTAGAATATTGAGAATAAAGTGAAATAAAGTTCTCTTAACTTTATACATAGAGTAGTGGAAAAATGTTTTCAGACACCCTACAAATATTATGTAATCGCACATATTATGAAATATTCTGTTTTGTGTTTCAAAAGGTGTGGTTGCATCAGAGAGATGCAAACAAATGCAAAATTAGATTTTATTATTAAGAAAAAGAAAAAACAAAACTAAATTCTTAGTATTTTCAACATGTCATTTGTGCCTGGATGAGTTTCATTATGTTGCTGAAACATCCAGTTTGACCTTGAAAGGATAGTACATGTGCAGAAGGGAGTGTGTGGGTTTGGAAAATGGAACAATACATGAGTTCAATGACTTCAGAGTTAATCTAGAATATCAAAAATCATCATAACATTAATATTTTGTGGTGTTGTTTTTCTTTTTTTCTTCCTCAATTTCACACTTAAAATGTTTTGCACCAAACCTGACCTTTCTTGACTCATAAATTCATTTATCTAATGTGTAAAATAAGCCATAATTCAAACAGAATCATAGTATTACTTGTCCCTCACCACTGAGTGCAAATGTTTTTTCTGAAATACATAGTATGACCAGAATGAGCAGGATTTCACCTCTATTCAATCAGCAGACTGTAAACTAACATTTAATTGATGCTAAAATCATGCACAAAATGTGGTTTGGTTTTACCTCCAGTTGGGTTTGTAGGTATCAGATGCCTTTGGCTTTTTAAGCACCAGGATAAGGAACTCGTGCATCTCCAACAGGAAAGTGTCTGCACTGTTCTTAGAAAAGAAACCAGTCAGCAGCCTCTGCTCGTCCACACCCAGGACCTGCTTGTACTCCTCTGAGACTTCCACAAATGGATCCTATTCAACATAAGGAACCAATAACAATAAGTCATGGCCACTGGATCTCTTGTTCCGACATATTTTTTGTGTCCAACTCTCTGTATCTGTTTATTTATAATATTATGCCTTAATTAACACCTTACCCTCTTGAGCCTGAGTATATTTTCTGATTTGAGTGAGGCCAGCAGCTGCCACAGTGCCACACAGTGCTTTAGACAACACATACTCAGGGCCTGTAGGCAATGCAGAGGGAACAAAGAGTGTCAAATGTCAAAGCCAGGAACATAATAACAGATTATAGTTATGTCCACAGCTTAAAATGTACAAAATGTCAACACTTAATTCAGAGATAAAAGAAGAAGATGGTCTTGTATCTCTTCATGCACTCCAAAAGCATATTTGCAAATCATACAAAAGTAACTCATCTCCTCTTCCGACTGGCTGTTGTGTGGAAGGGAGAGAACATGTACAATGACCACTGTCTCTGATAGGCTGACCTTGAGGATGTGTGGAGCCATCTGGGTTCCCATCTGCAGCACCTCCTCCAGGTAGCAGGACAGCTGCATATGAGACTCTCCCCCAGTCATGGCGACAAAGCCCAGTGCTAGTACCAATGTGGACAAGGCCTCGCACACCTCGCTGTAGGAGTGAAGCTCCGTAGACACAGCAAACAGGGTGAGAGTCTGGAGAGGCTCCTGTTGACACACAAATGCAGGTCATGAGAGGTCATGAGGCGGGAAACAACATGTTAACCTGATAGATTCCCCCTGCCGCTGAAAAGTGTGTGATACTACAACTTACTTGATTGACCTTTGCCTTTACATCCTTAAAGATTATCTCATAGTTGCGGTCGTGCCTGCTCACGAGTGTCGGAATACCCTGTAGTAATTTAACAGAAACATCATGATCACAGTAATTAGCTAAATCTGCATGTATTTATTTGGCTGAAGGCATTGTGGGGTTTCCATTTCCTCACATTTAGAGTGATGAGAGGTTTCCCCAGTAGGAAACGGGAAAGGATCTGCTGCTGGATTTTGGGCAGGTCATATTCATAAAGTGTTTCCTGTCCTTTCTCGATGCTGTACTGGGTGTTGGACAGAACCAGGGGCATCAGATCTCTCTCCAGCTCATACCGGATCACGTGGAGATCAGTCAGATCAGCAGGGCTCACTTTGTAACTGGGCGAGAATTTAAACCAATTTAAGAGAAGGTGTTTTTTAATCACTTGCATTTATTTATTTATTTATTCTGTTCAGAAGCTCTCTGCCAATCTAAAAAACCCTATCAGTGTGCACTCAAGGGGTTAGTCCAATACTACTACACATATTCTTACTAAAGCCTATGTGCTTGCAGTCAAATTAAAAAATGTGACATGAGCGCCCCCACCTGGTCTCCTCTCCGGTGTGTTTATCCACACAGTAAATCATGTCATTGTGCAGAGCAATGAGGTAGCTGACGAGGGCTGTGGAGCAGAGGCCTGGGCCTTGACGGCGTGGTAAGAGCACCTTGAAGTCACTGTTGAGGTCTAAGTCTTTCTCACAGAGCTCAGCTGGGATCTTAATTTCACCTGAAAGACAACATTTCAACTTGTGATGTGGGACTTGCAGAAAGTGGTTGTGTATAAATGTGCAACACACAGTCAGTCAGTATCTGAATTTACCATTGATTGCCAAAGACACTCTGAGCTGATTCCAGGTCGTCAAAAAGATTTTGATATGTTTCTCATACCAGACTCGGAGTGAAACTGCACAAGAGAAGTACAGCCAGATGTCAACAAGATTTGCAATATGTTTAAAGAAACTTTCACAGATTACAATGTTTTTCTTCCAATCAGAAGCTTTCACATGTTGAAGATATTTCACTCTTTTCATAACGTTCAATTATTGTCTGTTTCCAAGTTAACACAACTCATTCCTTGGCAGACGGATCTTAAAACATTATGTCGCCAGCTATTTTACTTTGACATTTCTGAGAAAGTAGCAATTAGGAAATGCATGGAACACATCACATGGAAAAGTTGAGAACCCTCCGTACCTGCTTTCTGACTGTGGAGGAATTCGGCGATGGTGCCACAAGTCAGCTCAGTGATGTTTTGAAACTTCTTGACCAGATCTCTTTGCAGTGTGAGGATGTCAGGAAGGTTTTTCACCAATCGAAGCTCCACCTCCTGATAAAAATATTAAAAAACCTGAATAAGTACCCTTTAGTTTTCATTGTGCAATAAAAGGAGAACATTCAAGTCTGATTCTTTCAGGTGCAGGCTTTTAATTCATATCCATCTATCCATCCATCCATCTACAGGGCGCTAGCTCCAAATAAAAATTCCCAAATTTTTCCCAAACTGCTATTTCTTTTCCCTCAAACTGGTTTTTTTTTTTTTTTTTTTTTTCTTTTAAATCAAGATCTTGACTTCACATAGTTTTGTACTTAAATACCTACCTTTTTAGCTGAGATTGTACCCATTGTGTGTAGTAAAAAACTTAATCTTAGTAAATATATAAATGAATGCATAATTCATAGTAAATGTTTTACAGCCAGAAATGTTTTCAAAATATGAAAATCACAAGAGTGCATGGTTATCACACAAACACGTTTCATTCCTTCCTATCCATCCATCTCTTACCCTGTGCAGAAATCTCCATAGTAGAGGCAAGTTGTCTCTGCCATCATTCTGTTCTACAATGTGGGTGAGGCTCATAAGAGACACTTTCTCCCTGCAGCTCCAGACAGTAGAACCATGGATTAGAGAGTTCTGGGGAACAGAAGCTAGGAAGAGCCGAGGATCACCGAACATGAGCTTCATGATCGGGCTGGTAGAAATGCGAGAGTCTGCCCGCATGAATGTGTTCACTTCCTTCAGCTGCCTGTCTAAACACTGTCAATAAGAGGAGGGAAAAAAAATACAAGACCTCTAAATAATGAACACAATCAGACACAATACATGTAGGGATTCTGACATTATCTTTTTTATAATTAAGATTGAATAAATATTTTTTACCTTCAGCTGAGGTGTTATTATGTTGCTCATGTCGGCCTCCCATTTATTTCTAGCCTCTTTGGTGGACAGCAGATTGTCTTGAGGATTGGGAGCTAAAAGAAAACACCAAATGCATTCAGTGGTTCAAGATAATAAACAGCAAAATAAAACAAGATTAGGAATAATAACAGTTATACACATAAAATAACACTGTTAAATTCTATCAAGATACTAAATTGAATGACTTCAAATTTCTCAACAAAACCTGCAAAATGCTGCACCTCATCTGACCACTAGAGGGCAAACTTTCCTCTTTTTTTTTTTTCTAGATCTGTCTTGTTGACCACAGTGATGATCTGATTACTTAAGTTCTGACTTATGTTCAAGCATCACGTTCTACTTTTAGAGTGATTTACAATAGGTTGAAGTTTATGGTAGGTTGCCACATACATATTTGTTGCTTTTGTAGATCCATAAAGTTGCTGATGAGCAGGTGAACAGCGCTGACTGTGTCATCTGCCCCTTTGCCCAGAGATCTGATCAGATGTGTTAGATCCTTTTGCAGGTGAGCGAGGAGAAAAGCTCCAGGGTCAGCGACTGGAGGTTTGATGATGGCAGAGAGTTGCTAAATGTAGAAAGAAGTAAGTAAATTACCAGAATTGACAAGTTCATATACCTTAAGTGGATTTATGAAAAAAAAATAAAATAAAAAAAAATAAATAAAAATACTGAAAAATAGTGAAATACTGAAAAATAGTTCTGTTTTTTTTTTTCATTTCATTTTTATCAGCTCCTTACTCTCAGATTTATTTAACAGGATGATATGTTCTTAATCTGAGTCGGTGAATGTACCTGTGTTTGGCTGCAGTCACCAAGCAGCATGGCCATGTGGGTGAGCATGCGGATAATGATGAAGGGAACAGGGGAAATGCTCTTTGTGTCCAGCATGTCTGGATTGTCCCTGCGATGGGGGTCACCCAGGATGTGGCCCTTTTGAGTACGGTCACCACTATCAGACGACAACAGGCAAGTAAATACACCAAAAAACTAATTTTCTTCCTGAATTATTGACATAAAAGCCACTTACTGAACAGCAGCAATGCGAAATCCCGGCACAGCTCTGTGATCATCTCCTCCAATCTCAGCACCACAGTCCACACAGCAACTTCTTTCCATGGGCTGGCCACACTAGAGAAACAACAACAGAAAAGTTATACATAATCGTAAACCCTACATATAGAAAAGTTAATCAAAATGTACATATCTTACCTCTCCAATGGTAACAGGATGACCATTTGGACAGGCTATAATGAGAGGATATTAAAAAAAAAAAAAAGGAGGAAATTGGTATGTACGACTTGTAAACTCATCTAAAGCTATTTCAAGTTATAGGTGTATATTCTTTTTTCCATTACGTACAATACCACTGTAAAGGCCCCAGGGCTTGTTGAGCCACCGCTACCATGTCCTCTGGCATTGTGGGTAAGAAGGCCGCCTGTACCAATGGGAAATACATCATTTATTTCAAATAGTACTCTTCCACCTTTCAACAGTGACAGTTGGTGACAGTGTTCATACCTGCATATTGGCTGGTGTTACAGCCAGCTGCTGCAGAGGCCCCAAGATCCCCTGGTTCTCAAAGAGCAACACAGCCGCCATGTGCAGCGTTAGCTCCACTAATGCACACTGATCCCCAGAAACAGCGGGATGAATGGTCAAAGCTCCCAGTCTGTTGGTCACCAAAGCCTGGGCAAAAGTCTTTGCCTCACGGCTGGCGACGACTCTGGAGTTCTGGATGTAAGTCACCCAATTTTGCAACTGCTGCATGTCGAGAGAAAAGAAAAATGCACTAATCAATGAATGCTGCAATGTTTTAGTGGTTATTTTAGGCCACTTCTACATTTGAATTTAGAGAACAAATCTTTCTTGGTGCCATATATATTACAATTATAAAAAAAAAAAATAAAATAAATCCATGATAGAAGATGTTGCCCATGTTGACATGAATGTACCTCAGGCTTGGGATGGAAGTTTGGATTGACTTCTCTGTACAAAGTTGTAACTTCTCTGTACAGTGATAACAGAAGATACACTGTTGCCTGCTGAGGTGAACATTTGCACGCCTGCAAATAAAAACAAATTGTATTATATATTTAGAAGCTATATAATTTTATACAATACATAAATTATAGAATGATTCTGACAAAGGCATGTGTACAAAAGCTATGCTATACACACACAAAAAAAATTAAATAATTACCTCACATGTCTCATCCAGTCCTTCCACTTTGCCTTCTACAACTCCTTTTGCAACAGCGTCTCTGATTATTTTGTAGTCTTCACCACACGTCAGAAACTGGTCAATTGGGGTGGCTTCTTCAGCCTAGGTGGTACAATGTAAATAATATTCCATTACTCCTCATGTCACACTTCAGAAATGGCCTTGACTTCTTTTGAACACTGAACACTAATACAGAGTGAATGAGTGAACCTTCTGCAGAACTTCTTCAGGGAATATCCAGCTCATGTGATCGACTTTGAGGAGCTTTAGGACGAACTCCACTCCATGTTGGCTGCCAATCTTACGGAGCAAATAAACCCGATACCAGTCATTGCCACTGTGCTGACACAACTTTAACACACTTTTCAAAAAAGCTGTGGTTCCACTTTGACCCTGTTCCTGAGCTTCTGAAATGAGAGTAAAAATTTCACGTTAGCAAAGTTGGAAAATAGGTACTTCTCTGTCGCTTCAACTTGAGTGTGACAGTGTAACTGCTGACTTTCAATGAAAATACTAGCACTAAAAAATAAATAAATAAATTAAAAAAATCGAAATAATTCCAGTATTATGATTTTATGGCTAGTATGATGTTCAGTTCAGATTTCTTTCTAAATGATTTGGGGTAATTTTGTTACTACTAAAGTAAAAGATCAGTGTTCAGTGGGCTGCTCCACAATATCATATTATATGTCTTTAAGTACATGCTTATGTATACCTCCACTTATCTGTTGACACAACATTAAACAATGCAAAAACACAGAACAGTATCTCATTACCACACCTGTGGCTGTCATTTTTTCGGTGAGTAGGCCAGCTGCCATATCCAAATTCATCCGCACTCTGGCCACCTGCTGCAGGTACTCTACTGTGGCTGTTTCAGGTGACTGATTATCTGTTTGTGGGTACTCAGTCAGGAAGTCACTTTCATTCTGCAGACATACTTGCTGGTCTGCAGGGGATCTGAACTGCAACCTCTCAAACATGGAATCCTAAAGTCATATAAAGGTGAAATGTAAGACACTGCTAACAGATATGGTTGCTGCATTTTAATTTCATTTAACTTTTAAGAGTGTTCACGCTTTATTTTAAGGAAATATGCGATAGAATCTGAAAATATGCATACCTCCAGGCAGTTAATATACAGTGAGTAGAGTTCAGTTTTGTCTGTTTCTTCCAAGAGGTTGTTCCGCTCTACTGCCGTCAGATGCTGTTGCAGATAACCTTTAACCTCATCGAAGCTTCAGAAACAGTGCAGTATTCACACAGATTAGAAACAAGAATGGAGTAGTATTCCATATGCAACACATTGCCTTTTCACCTCACCTGTACTTTAGCAGGAGTTTGAGCACTACTGAGCGAACCACTGGGTTTTTATCCACAGATTCATCGAATGGAGAGAGTATCTTTGTAAGAACTTGTCGATTAACTGGGGGGGAAAAAAAGTTTATTAAATCTATTAGATATTTAATGATGTAAAAAAAGAACATTTATACATACTAACGTGGACAAATTTTTTGGTGCCATTACAATTCTTGGAAACAATGCTTTATTTCTCCTGAAAAGTGTTTAATCAATATGCAATCATCTGTTGTATGCCTATCATATATAATACTGTAAAATTGTGAAAAGAAGTCAATTTCTGTTTATCTTTAAGATATTAAGTAAGCCGAGACCGATTTCCTGGTATCCTAAAAAAGATTACAAATTATTACACTGTAATTATGTTATATATTGTCATAGGCATCCTCAATCTTTTTAATCTGCCAATCAGCTTATTTAAAAGGTAAAAAAATGCTACTGTATAGTTTGATATTGTGTGCAGCATACTGGACCAGAGGGGGGGGGGACAAGGGAGGTGTGTGAAGAGCTCACAAAGGCAGTAGTAGATAGCCATCCTAAAAAAGGTAACAGGATGAGGTCATCTCCAAACAGCCGGATGCTCCGGGGACTACAGCGTGAAATATTATTAAAAAGTGTAAGATCCGTGGGACTGTATCAACCTGTCCAGACATCGAAATGTGCTGCCATTTAGATAAAAATAGGCTCCGTGGAAGAGGATCCATGAGTACTCCATTATTGGGAAAAAAAAAAATCTCATTGAAATTTACTTCAATTCATGCTGATGAGACACAAAGTTTCTGAAATAACATGCTTTTTGGGAAGTTACATCAGTATTGTGTTTTTTTTTTTTCTGTTTCATGGCAGAGCTCCAACAAAGTTGTACATAAGAATGACCATGTAGAAAAGGGCATCCCACCTCTGAGAATGGGTACTGGGTTTGCCTCAACCATGAGGAATGACAGCAAATGAAGGATAACAGCTGGACAGGGAGGAGAGTTATCCTTGAAGCACACAGTAGACACCAACTCTACAAAGAAAGCATTGCATCGCTTCCTGAACTGAGCATGCTGGTTGATCAAAATCCTAAAAATCAAGAGTAATAGTAGTTAAATGGCATGTTTGAATTAATTTAAAAATAATAATAAAATCTGTTCCTTTCATTAAATCAACATGCAGTTACCAACCTTATAGACTCTGATGGGACAATGGGGAAATCCTCATCAACTGGCTGCATGCAGAGTGGACAGTACATCTGACCTGGGATCAGCCATTGTTTGATGCAGTTCACACAGTAGATATGTTGACATGGCAGACAGAGTGGATCATGAGCGTCTGTCATACACACTGGGCACATAGATCCAAACCTAGTAGATTAAAAGGTAAATATGTGAAGGTATGCAATGGTAACAAATTAGAGGAAAATATTGACCAAAAAACAGTTCAGTCTTACCTGAAGATGTGATCAACTGCTCCATCTTTGCAGGTTTTGAGTAAAACAATGACAGCCTCAAATGACTGCTGAGTTTTCAGGTCTGAGTTTTTCTCTAGAATCTAGAAGAGTTAGTCACGTATTTTGAAAATGGAAAAATATTTTAGTTAGATTGCAATTTAGTCAATCAAAAGTAATATCTCAGCACAAATAAACCAGACCAACCTGCCCAAGTCGTCGTGTATGCTCTAAAACTAGAGGCGTTAGGTTCTTCTCTACTTCTTCAATGCCCAACAGCATGTGCTCCACAAAGAGAGAAAGGGAAAATATCCGATTCCATCCAGCTCTAACAAAAGAAACCATGAAAATCTTAGTAAATGTAAATATTATAGCTTATGTTTATTGAAGAAATAACTGAAAAGCTTTGGCTTACTGGACCCTGCGGACAATCGCCTTGCTTCTCTCTCCGTACTGTCTCACACTGTCCTCAGAGCAGATCAGCTCAATGGGAACCTGCAGTTTTTTGACCTGCCTGAGCCAGACTTGTCTTTGAATGTCTGTGTCCAGACTCTGTCCTCTGGCCTCCAGGTACTCCACACATGCAAAAGCAGTGTACACATCAAGTACCTATAAGGCAGGAAAAACAAATGTCGATGGCAAATACAGTTGAAAACATATTATACAAAAAAAAATATGTAAAGAACAAATGACAACAAATTGAATAATTAAGACATTTTATTTGCATTCTTAATTAAACAGCCATTAGAGTTACATTAATACTCACCAATTCAACCCCATCTCTGGCATTGGGGTTCTTCAAAAGATCCTGAATCACTTGAGGCTCAATGCAGATCATCCTGGAAAGGTTCTGCATTCGATTCTTGAACTCATGATATGCGGCATGGACCCATGGAAGAGATGTCACTGTATCTGTGGCATTGTGCTTTATTTTCAACTCATTGACGCAGCAATTCAGTGCCCCGGATAAAAGCTAGAAAAACAAGGTACATGAATTAGCATATGAATTTACCAGCACACAGATGTGATTGAAGATTACATGATATCAAATAAAGTATAAAAACCTGCAGGTGTTCTGAACAAGTCACATTCATTGTCATGCAAATGAAATCCTGAAGGTAGCGATGAAAAAACTCTGTCCGCATTTCCTGGTCTGCTTTCAGAATGTATCGTCCCAGAGGTGTCTTCCAAAAGAACTCTTCAAACTCATTTTGTGTTTTTCCTGTGAGTATGTGTATAGGATTATTTTGATTATCTACGCATTAAAAAAAATATGGTAACATCATAGCATAGTCACCTACTAATAGGTCCATTACCTTCATGCTCAAGTGCAAGAACCCAGAGCTCCTCCAGGTAATCTTTGATCCTCCAACTGAAAGGCATGCTGCAGCCGAGGCTCATGTTTTGGGGCATGTGGTTCTGTACAAGAATTGTTACCGTCTCAGAGCTGCGACAAAAACACACAGAAACAAACATAAGGAAAAATAAATGCTTAAAAAAATGACTGCAGGTTCTTAAATCATTTCACCTTAAGGAGTTTGGTTTTTACAAGGTACAGTACCTTGTAAACAGTGCAATCACTTACTTGTGGCCCAGTGTTTGCTGTGGGATTTTCAGCAGTTTTTCATTACCAAAGATGTCTAACCACAGCCTTTTAACAGAGTCTCTACAGTTTGGATCGAGTAAGATGTCCAAGTTTTGGTCACGGTCGATGACTGAGACCAGATGAGCCAAGACGGGGACAACAACTGCCTGAACACGCTTCCATAAGGTTTGCCTGTCATGAACCAGAAAAAAAAAAAGAGTAAGTATTAGGGCTGCACAATATTGGAAAACAATGACATTGCAATTTTTTTAATATGTATTGTGATATGAAAACCTATTCAGGAGGATATAGTAGCTGTGTGGTGCTGACGTAAATGGTCAAAACATCTACCTCTCGTTGTGTCGACAGGTGACAGGTGTAAGGCACTAACATGCATTTTACTTTATCCTTTTTGTAGCTGAAATAATTCCAGATAACTGACGTTGCTTTTCTTTTTCGCACCAAGTCTTCATTTTCAGTGGTTTTCTCTGTTCATTGCTCATTTTTCAATGTTAATTCCACGACTCACTCCATGTGCAGGGGTGTGGTCAGCTTCAGCAAACTGATTAGAAAGATTGTGATTGGTGGATGGCTGTATGCAGTATGTGTCAAGTACCCAGGTGGAACTTAAATGAGAACAGGCCGAGTTCATTTACCTCCTACATTGCAGGACCTGTGATGTGACTATTGTACAAATGTACATTGTGATGACGATGCTCAAACGATATATTGCGCAGCTCCAATAAGTATGCTTTAAAAAAACTTAAATAAATAGTCAAAGTTCAGCTGGAATACTCACCTGAAGGTACCTCCTTCTTGCAAGGCATCAATGTTGGAAGCCTCCTTCATGACCCAGTTATTTTTGATGGACAAAGTGTTTCCATCACAAGTTGCCAACAAAGAATGAAGATGCTTCTTCACAGTTTGCAGAAATTCCCCTAGAAAAACAAAAAACAAAACATAAATCCATGGGCACTGCAACTATTGTTATAAACAAAGCTACAGAAGAATGTTTTAGTTGCTACCTTTAACTTCATCATTGTCATTAAGGAGAGTCAACAAGATCTCCACCCTCCGAGTACCACGGAAACCACTTTCCACCTGGTCTCTGAGCATGCCCACTGCATTCTGTACACAGCTTCGCACAAGCACTGTTGTGTCCAGAACATTATCCCAGGCCTGTAACAGGAAGATGAGTATCTTAAAACACAATGCATTTCCATGGTGTTTCAGGTGATATGATGCACGAACTGTGCTGTTTTAAGGGGCTTACTGTACAAACTATACATTTCTTAGTCCGTTTAAGATAGAACTAGAAAACAAGGCAAATATTGTGCTCAGTATTAAAAGTAAAACTAAAACCTAAAGATAAATAAATTAAATGGATGGCACAGGCCATAATCAGTTTATTATGAAATAATAACAATAACATTTGATGATTGTGAATGAAAGTATAAAACACCAAAGGGTCAGTGCAGTAAATTTGCAATTGAAAGTCTAGAAAAAAAATCAAGACATGTGAAGTACAAAAGCCACCAATGCAAACATCATCCATATATTAAAATGCCAATATAATCTACCAATATAACAAAACTATTGGTAGCCAGCGGCTTTTCAATTGTATTGTAGAATATTGTAAAACACCAAATATACAGAAAATCTCATATTACTTACATTTTCCTGCTCCTGCTGCTCATTATGGATGTATAACTCATCATCCACCTCCATTGCTGTATAAAAGATTAATGTTAAGTTATCCTTGCCAAAACTTTAAATGAGAAGCTTTACACTACGAAAATAATCATTTACTATTAGTTATTTATCAGTTACCTTCAGGCTGATTCATCTTTGTTTCAAACATTTGACTGATTGTCATGTTTTGCAGAGCTTTGATGTCTGAAACGATATCTTTTGATCGTCTGAGGTCATCAATGTGAACAGATTTCCAGGGGCCTGTGAAGATCAACATGTCATGTCAAAGACTGTTAAAAATAAGTATATTCATAAAACTGTTGTAAACCTTACCTCCATGAAAGCCAACATAAGAAGTCCCTCCTTCCATTCTTGGCAGTCTGGTGATGAAGTAGACAAACACTTGGCTTCCAGTGTTCTCCTGAGAAATCTTGTTGATTTCATTTATGGATGAGTACCTAAAAATAGATGGTAAAAAGTCAATATGGTAAAATTACAGTTACACTCATTTAAGATGAAGTGTTGGGCTTACTTTGCAGATGCAATGAGATTGGCACTTTGGGAAGCTTCATCAAAATCACACTGAATGATCAGGATCTTGATCTGGGATTCGTCAATGCTTCCATTTTTAGATGTGAGGAAGTTCCTACACCAAAAAAGAAGTCAAAAATATATAAATGAATTAGACCTTTGGACTACAATCACACCTGTTGAGAATCTGAGTAATAAAGAGCAGAGACATTATATGGCATATTTTCATGACATGCATCCCATACAAGTAAAATCAAAAGTACATCCAAGTAAACATCCTTGACACAAACCTGATCTTTTTCAGGTAGGAGTATTCTGTGTCAAACTGTTGGAGTGACAGTAGGTCAACATTTTCCAATAGGTGCTCCAGTGGTTCCAAGTCAGATGCTGTCAAAAGTCTTGAAAATGTTGTCACCTGTTGTTCAGAATTACAATTAATACACATTTCTACTTACAGGACATAAGTAAAACTTTTTTTTCCATGACAGTTACCTCTGTGAAAGATGAGCTGCAGTGGGCTTCCTGTCTTATGTGAGCAAGTATGTAGTCAGCTAAACAGTTGTTATTCTGTTCCTCAAAGTAGACTCTGGCCAGATGTTCGCTTTCCACTTTTGGAAGACTAGTGCAGTCCAAGCGCACCACCGAGTCTGGAGTAGCGCATTTGAGGAGCACGAGTTTTGCCTCATCCAGTATTCTTCTGTCAAGTTCTGAGTCTTCCATAAGGTTCTTGTCTTTTTCAATTACTTGAAGAATCACTGAGGCACATGTGTCAGAGTGGTACCCAATGAAGACATCTGCAGGTCTGTATTTGTAAGCCTGGGTCACGGTTGCTGGCTGACCACTGAAAGACACGAAGAGTCCAACCCATGTCTCCAACTCATTCACCATCATCTTCTGCTCAGCCTTGAGAACTGTGTGAATGTCTAGGTAGTGCTTCTCCAGCCTGTTGATGAGAGGTATCGGGAACTGTTTGTAGACTACCTCTCTTTCTTCAATGACAATGAGGCGGAAATCCTGATGGACCCTGCATTTGACACGATGGGTTCCCAGTCCGAGGTCCACATACTTCTGTCCACCCAAACAGACATAGTACTGATTCAGGGCATCGTACAGACTTTCATAAAGGTTCTGCAGGTTCAAAAGGACAACAGTTTGGCCTGTCTCCATGCAGATTTTCACTCTGTTGATGTTGCGGCAGATTTGTGTGTACTCTTGGTCCTTTGGGAAGCTGGAGCCAAAGATAATTTCTGGTTGGCCACTTTCTGAGAAGAAACTTTGCTGCAGGATTTGAAGAGCTGCATAGTTTTTTGTCAGTACCAGTAGGTACCGGCATTCTTCCTCCTGTCCCACTGCCTGAATATTGTCTCTCACAAACTCAATGGCGCTGATGGTCTCCAAATTAGGTGTAATCTGCAGTCTTTTTGTAAAGACAGCAACTGCATCCACATCATCTTTGCCACTGAAATTCCTCAACACTGCCTTAATGATTTCCTCTGCATTGGGTTTCCGCTGAGAAGCTTTGGCCACAGCAAAAATCATCTTAATCAGGCTGTAGTAATCACGTAAGCCAAAAAACCCTTTTCCTTGTTTGCAGCAGATTTTCAAGTAGCCTCTGGCAAATGGCTGGAAGAAATCTCTGACCTTTTCCAAAATCATTGCATCGGATGAGCATATGCCTTTGGCACTCTCAATGAGTTCCTTCTCATCAGGGTCACCACGAGAGACAAAAATCCCTCTGTTCATCTTTGCAGGGTCCAAAGCCCAGTTGGAGATGCCAATGAATCCAACTTTTTTGTGAGGTAGTGGCTCGTCATCAATGCAACCCTCTTCAAGCAATGGATGAAGAGTTTTCAGTGGCATCTTTGGGGAGTCTTCAGCCAAACCAATCTCATCAAGGACCACAACTGAAATGTACTCATCCAGGTTCTTCCCCTCTTGGAAGCGTCCACACTGCTTAAATGTATTGATGATGCCCTCTGGAGTTGAGTGAGGACTACACTGGAAGGAGACCAAATGGATCTGTTTAAGCCTTTTGTAAAGGTCAGAATGAGAAGCCTGGCCTTGCATTGCATCTGCCACTAGGGTTTTAGACAGAGATTTTGAACTTCCAGGTTTTCCAACAAGAAAGAGAGGGATCCTTAGCTCAATGCAGAGAACCATCATGAAGACGTTCTCTTTAAGGGCATTGTTTCTGGCAATTGTGTCCCCCATTGGAACACCACTCAGAAGCAAATCTTGCATTAGTGAGATTTCCTGTAACACCTTTGCTGGACTGTATGGCTGTGGGAGGAATTTAGATATTTTCTGTCTGTACTTGTCCTTCTTCTCAAGGCAAGCATGGTAGCACACTCCTACAGCCACGACTAAAGACCATATCACAGGATCTCGGACTTCGCAGTCGCTGGGATGCCTCTCTTTCCTCTCAGTATGTTGATTTTTCTCAAATTCTTCAAGCTCTTCAAAAAACATGGTATAGGTGTCAACGAACCAAACAAAGGCCTGCATGCAGCGTTCCACATCTCTAAGGCTGACAAAGCTGCATTCGTCTTTTCTTGTTCTCATGAACTTTTGTGACCCTGAAAGAACATCGGTGATGAACTTAATGTAATTTTGATGTATTTCTTTGTTTTCCATTACTCTTTGCACAATCTGCTGAATGTATATTCTCTCTGTATGGTCATTTAACTGCCCAAAGTCCCAGACCAGGGGGATCATGCTCGGTGGCAAGGCTTGAACTCTGTACACCAACTGCCGGAGAGGGATAGACCCAAGCTTTTCATCTGTCTCTTCAGCTCGAACTCTGTATCCAAGGCCAGCAGATTCCAACCTCTGAATCATCTCATCTGTATGTTTGCGGTAAGGATTACATGCAGCAATAATCTGCAATCCACAATGGGGTATTAAAGCATCCCCTTTGACTGTCTTGTCACAGAGGACTTCCTTAATACTGCTGATGGCCTCAGTAGTGTTGGCTTCATCAAAGAAGAGAACAGAGTCAAATCCATAGTCTTGTTTGTTGACAGAAGCTATGGTCTCTGCTTCTCTGACTTTGGTATAAATCATGTCTGATGTTGTCCCTCCATGCACCTTGACAAGTTTCAAGTTTTCGGTTGCCACTCCACTTCTCCGCAACTCACAAAGAAACTTGATGAGCCTCGTCTTACCACACCCTGTTTCTCCCATGATAATGACAGGGATGCCACACCTGAACCGCATATGGATTGCCAGCATCTTCAGGATGTTGTCAGTTGTCAGCTCATATGTTTCATCAGGGTCAAGAGGCCACTGGATACCAAGAACATTGCAGATTCGCTCTATTTTTTCACCTCTTGGAAGCTGATCAAAGTCGATGTTAAAAGGCACTCCCTGTAGCCTTAAGCCTTCATACAATGCTCGGGTCATGACATTTTTTTTGATGACTTGTCCAGAGTTGGGTTCAATGGCATCAATGAAGTCACGCTCATTAGGCCGAAGATGGAAACCAATGAAGGTCATGGACACATGGTCGTCATTAAAGAAGATGTATGGATGTGGTTCTGTTTCCCACCTCTTCCTAATGAGAAAAGGTGCCAAGTCTTCATCACAGACACCAGTCAGGTCCATCTGTAGCTTCCCAGGACTCTGGTCAGAGATGCTGAGTGATGGGGTTGCAAAGTCCTTTGCCATGAGAATCATAAAGTCCACCACAAAGGTTTTGAATCCAGTTAGAGTGTCTCCAGTAAATGTGGCATCACAAAACACAGATGTCTCACAGTCTTGTAGCTGAAGATTTAGGAACCATGCAAAATTTCTTAGCTCTGCCCATGACGGGTCCATAATTCCACAGTGCATGAGAAGCATCTGAAGACATTCAACATGTGACCCTTCAACTCCATTGTATGTAAATGCATCCAGATCAATGTGGTTATGAAACCGTTTGAGATACTGGTAGGGCCGTTGAAAGGCAGCACTCCTGAATTCTACATCATCCATAAGTGGGTCTTCATTGTCAACTATAGTAGGATCATCTTGCTTCTGTGTCTCTAGCATCAGCACGTTTTTAGGTGATCGGCAGAAAATACTTGGGAACACATCTGTGAAACAGCTATTTTGCACCTAAACAAAACATAAATAAAACAATGAAAAACCAAACATTGTAAATATAAGGAAATTGGATGAAAATGATGACCGAGTTTAAGATTAAGACCTACCTGCCGTAAGGCATTGTTGGTTAGCTTTGAAGTTGGTTCTAAAATCTCTACCAGATACAGCTGCTTGTCATTGCACTTCCACACTCTTCCCTCAGAGTCCATTAGATACCGTAGAATCAACAGTTTGAACAGAAACTCATGGAGGCCTTTCTGCACCTGTTTAACCATACAAAAGTCATGAGATACACTTTATCCTGAAGTGAAATTACTGAAAGCTAACCATTAATGTCTCACTTAAACTTAACATTACCGATGATGTGATGTCAAAATGGAATATCGTGAGTTCTTTCTTCTTGTGGCTGTTTATGAGAGACTGAAGGATGACACTCTCATCAACATTAGGTTCAGTCAAGCGGATGCATTTCATCACTGAAGGTTTTTTGGTTGAGTACTTTAGTTTCTCATACAACCGTTTAATGTAGAGGGATTTACCTGAAAAAAAAAAATTAAATCAGGAATTCACATGTCAACATTATCACACTCACAAGGTGACAACTGGAAAAATCTTTAAATGAGTACTTACCAACACCAGCCCTCTTGGAGGAGACAATTCCAACACACAGCCGATCTTTGAATGCAGCTGCAGCACTACACTGGTCTTCTGGAACAGCATAGTGTCTGTACAGATAATTCTGAATCCTCCCCAGTGGCTCCTGTGGAACCATGTGCAGCTTGTACTGGCTAAATGCTGAGGGAAGGTAGGCATGTTCTCTTTCTGAGCTGCAGATGATGACAAGACTATAGTCCTTTCTACACTGCATTTTCATTCGCTGAAAAAAGGTCTCTACTCTCGAGCTTACATCATAAGTAAGCAGATCCCCGTACAGCAGAGTGTAAATCTTCTGTCCTCTGTAGCCTGTGCTAAGACAGCGTCTGAGGAAAAGTTCCACCTGTTCATATGGTGTCGTGGAGCTGCACAAAAGGACTTCATCATAGGTTGGAAGTGTCTCATTTTCACTGCTCATGTAAACTGAGATGCAAGATGTCAGGACCTCATCATGTGGACAAACGATGAGGTTTGGATTTCCGATAACCATTCCATTAGGTAGCCGTCTCTGTATGTACCCCTCTGTAGTCTGCTTGGAAATATCTTCTTCACTCTCATCTTCACTTTCCTGATCTTTGTTTGCTAGCATTTCCAACAGTCTTCCCAGAGTTTTTACATCAAGAATGTGTGGAAGAAAACCCTTCATATCTTTCATGTAAGCATTCCATATCAGATCAAATTTCTGTAAGCCACTACCTTGTTCTAAGAGAGATCGTAGAGGATCCAGTTCATTGTTAAAATCCAAGTCTTCCTGCTCACTTAGTGGAGCACCTGCAAACATCTGAAACTCAAGGTCCTCATTTTTTTCTTGTGGTTTTGTGAGCATTTCATACTGGAGAGCATGCCACACATGCCGTAAGTCGGCAGTTGTGCAGTCTGGCTTGATGAAGGAAAGCATCATCAGAGCTTGGTCATCCAAACTGGTCACATTTTGTTGGGACAGTTTGCTGCACAAGTGGACAATTTGTTCAGCTGTATAGTAGTTTAGATAGTAATGCTGGGATCTCTGTTTGTCCACAAATTTCATCCAGTACTCCAGGCATTTCTCCATTTTCCTGCATAGTTCAGGAAGCTGTTCTTCTACGCTACCTTCCACAATAATATCACTGAGAACAGCACCTAGGTTGAAGTCCATCATAATAGTAGCTTCTATGCTGTTGATGCTGCAGCTGATTTGAGCTTCCCAGTGTCTGAATAGGGGATTACCAGCAGTGTGGAGGGCGATAAATGCTTTAGCTAGCCTCTGAACACTGTCAAATACCTAAAAAAAATACAAACATGTTGTCATTTTCCACTTTCCACCAACTTTCTCCACTGGCCTTCCAGTAACTGAAAACAATGATAATGAGGTGTTGTCACTGACTTACACAAAGTTTTATTCCATTTTGGGACTAATTAATTTGCTCTGAAATCAGTGATCATAAAGCGAAGTTACATTTTTGTTGTTTTTTTTTCTGTACATTACTCTTGTTTACTAAATTTGCTGTGTTTAACAGCAGTAATAGTGCAGTACACCTAAATAAACATCCTATAAATGTTATTTAAAAATGTGTACAATACCTCTGCAAAGTGATCAACTTCATTTTGTCCTTGATCCCCTTTTCCAGACATCAGCATGAGTTTGTTCTGGAGTTCTCGCAAGTCCTCAAGAGAATAACTGCGCATCTGTCGGTCATCATCATGCTCCTCTGGAATCTGGAGCTTTAGGGCTGTGGCAAGACTCAGCTGGTTTGACAAATAGACAAACATTCTTATTCATTATTTTTGTAGGACCAGTGGCCCTCACTGTTTTATGAGAAAACGTTTTTTCACCTTTTTGACATTTTGTGCACTGATCAGGTAGATTCCCTTATTGTTGATGGATGAGACTAAAGAGAGAGATGACAGCTCTACTGAACCATGACTTTCCTTCACAGTCTTCAGCCACTCCAGATGACGTGCACTGTCCCGCTACAAAACAAGACAGACCTCTCTCAAAATGGAACAGTTGTTCATTTGTTTTTCACTTGTTATAGGATGAAAATCCATGATACATTCTGTGTAAAAAACAATACTCAAAAATTTGAATTGTCCATGGTTTAACATCATGCAAATGTCCACAAAAACTTTATACTAATAATTTATTGTTAATAAAGTAATTTTTAGTACTAAATAAGTGCAGTCCTACCAGTTTTTTAGGCAGGTTGCCGTCATTCTCTAAAGCCCTCCAAAGCTTTTGGAGCACCTCCTTGAAAGTGCGAAAATCTGAATCTGGTTGGAGCTCATATAGCATACAGGAGTAGCCGAGGACAGTGTCATGGAAGCAAGCAACCCGATCTACATCCATGTCATTCTCTCCAGCAGAAATGGATGCCAAGTCAACAAACACCTTTAACTCATTGATATCTAGAAAAAAAAATGTAAATATACAGGTGGATGAACTTCAACATACATTGGTACTAATATGGTGGGAGATATTATTTAAATCATCCAATGTTAACTTATTCACATCATACTTACTATTTGTCTACAATTCTTACTCTTACCTTCAAGTGCATCCTTAACCCATTTCACAAAGTGACTTCGGAGTACGAGCTCATAAAGACAAAGTCTGCGAGGCTCTGTTATGTCCACCAGATCTTTCTTCGCTTGCATCAAATCATTGTCAATCCGATTGAGCTGCTCTCTTTGAAAGGCTGCATTACTCTGTATGCAGATTTAAAAAAGGAAAGAAAAATAAAGGTTATGTCTACATTGCCCTTCAACACATATGCATATGTAAAACATTTAAAATTCACTATAAACTTTATTCAAAATACTATTACTGAATTCAAATGGGTTATGTAGGGATTGAGGTATAGTCCTGATCACTTACTACTTTGGTGAGTGTCTCCAGAACCCTAAAGTCACCTTTAAGACAAAGGGTGTCCTTGACCAGCATTATGATTTCAGCTGAAGCCACAGCCAGATGAAGCTCATGATACTGCTCGATCTGTTTAACTCTGCTGTGGATCCACTGTTTGTCAATCGACTTATCAACTTTGCACATAATGTCCATGTCCTGTGCTAATTTTTCATATTTTCCCTTGAAATCCCTGAACAGCTGGTTGACTTCCTCAAGAGTTATGCTGCCGTCCTTCAGACGAGTGTAGATGTTTTGGTATTCTTCAAAGCACTGTGTGAAAATCTCATCATGTATCACTTCCGGTGATGCCATGATGTCCACAACTTGGTGCTCACTGGGATCATCTTCAATGGCAAAGAGTCTTGCCTGTTTCTCCCA
>JAPTYR010000030.1:22724958-22739166 GCA_029814505.1 Siphamia roseigaster | reverse complement strand
ACTGTCAGCATTACATCTGATCAGTCCAAAGTTTACAACAAAGTTTGGTTTCAAAATTGATTCCAATATTTATTTTTGTTAACTTCAATTGTTTATTTGTTCTATCCTTTAATTTCACAGTAAACTGAGATATTAAATTTCATCATTTTCACTGAATTGGGAATGGAAAAATGTGGCTGACCCCAAACTTTTGACCGGTAGTGTACCTTAAAGCTAAAATTAATGTAGGCGGTTATTATATCAGAAACAGAGCAAAATGAAGAAAAAAAAAGCCTTTTTCGATAAAAGTGTCACAGAAAAAAATATTAAATCATCAAAAGTAATTAACACAATACTTATGCAATCACGTACTAAATTCTGTGTGTATCATGTGACTAAAACAGACAGAAAAGAAAACATTAAATGCCTAAAAGCACTGTTTTTTTAATTGATATTTTTATTTATATTGATGCAAGAACTTAAGTGATTTTGGTTATTATTTAAAAAACATGGAAAATGAACAGATATCAGCTCTGAAATTAAACTATGAGTTACTTTTGTTGTTATTATATTTATCAAAAAAATATGTCTTTAGTTGTACAAGGCATTAAAATGAACAAAAAATGAAGAAAACAGATGATCTAATCATTTTTCCACAAATCATTAACTGAAAATAAACCAAGTGTCTCCATCCACTGTCATTGATACGGCTCTATGGGTTATACCGGTGAATCAATATTGTAGATGGCGGTGTTTCCACAGTAACTACAGAGCCGCCAAATGGGTGTTATCTGATGACCATGGAAAGATGACAAACAGCATTTTACACCAAATACTGACATGGATTAATAGGATTAGTGGATCAACAGGTATTAATTTAGATCAGTAGATGGTTTTGGTCCACAGTGGATGTTTGGGTCGTTATGAGTTAAGTGGTTCAACCCTATAAATGTAATCATTGCACACAGTTTCCAGTTTCCACTGTATTCAACTTCCTCATAATGAATCAAACACTGCTGAGTTTCATGTTTCTTACCTTCAAGGCCTTGTTTCCCTTGTTTGTGGTAGTCATGCCACGAGAGCCGCGTCCACCTGTACTGCTGGCTGGTCTGTGGACAAGAAAAGGCTCCATCAGTATAGAACAATAGCAGCAGAAATAAAAGCTTGAAAGGACGGTTCTATGCAATACACAATGTATTTTCTGGCAAGGCAGCTACAGCATGACTAAGTCGTGCAAATACAAAAAGGCATAAACTGGGTCAAGGACATAAGACTTCTCCGTGAGGGATGCCAAGTCCATTCGTTGAGTGGAACCTGGCTATTAGTGCACCTGTCACTGTGAACAAATAGTTTGGCATAATGCATTTCCTATTCTTACATAGGTCATGTTGAATAGGACTGGGCTGTAGAGTTCAGTGAAAAGAGTTCTCACTTGAATCCTGGATCCTATTTAAACAAGTATCGAGTCACAAGGAGGATGACATTTAGTTTGCTGGCAGCGATTCACAATGATTTCTTAGAAAACAACACAAGAGGAGCTACTTCCATTAAGTGCAGCCTCTGAAAACAGGAACACCAGAGGACAGAGATGCACTGGAAAAGACCTTTCAACTGTACATTTATCTCATGTATCACACAGACACAGTGCAGGCTTTCTTCTGAATTTCCTGGTGGAGACAGTCAAACCTATCTACATTTGGCTGCTGTGTGTCTATAATCCCATAAATCAATGAAAAAAAAAAAGAATATGTTGTCGGTGCTGCAGAGCCTTAGCTACGATCCGGAGTATCAGGTCTGCACTGCAGCTTATTCTGTCATGTCGGCACTGAGGGAACACCGAGAGAAGCTGTGCAGGTGAGAAATCTAACCTACTGCTGTTAAGACAGACAGAGGGGTTGGGTGCCTTCCACCATGTGAGCTGTGTCACAGGATAAGTACATGCACACACACACAGACACACACACACACATCTGTGGCCCTGGGTGCTTTACACTACACAGTAAACGCTGTGTCAGCGACACAAGCACCCACCACAGTCAGCCCAGCCAGCACAATGCCTCGCTAAGCTGATTTACACAGCCCAGCAGTGTGTTTGCACTGAGCACATAAACAAATGCATGTGGGCTCCTCTGAATTTTCAGCATCAAAACAAAAAGAAAACTGCTGTCAGGAGCGTACATGTTTTTGTGGCCGACGTGCTGAACTAAACTAATCATTATGAAATAGGTACCGGCGCGAAGAAGCTCAGTGAGGTTAACAACAGCAAAAAAAAAAAACAAAAAGCAAATGAGTTGTAGCTCTGAAGTGCACCAAGATGGCCAAGATATTTCCATGGCAACAAAGGGGTGCTACAGGTGGACCGGTCACCTGAGCCAAACAGGGAGAGACAGACGCTTGTTAAAAATGACCTGAATACGACACTATCACACAGGCTGGGGACATAACATGAGGTCAGATTGTGACTTGCATTCTTGATGCTTTCACTTCAAAAAGTCCTCTGGCTCCTCATAAAAAAGCAATGTTTCTCTGTGCTGCAGATGCCCATATAAAAAGCCTTTCACGTTCTGCGGAGGACTTTTTAAATGTGATACTTTTATCCCTGTTGGGCTGGCTATGAATAGCTGACTGATAGTAACACCTACCTTTCACCGGCCTTTGTGGTGACTCATTTCCAGTAAGCATTTGGACCACAGATGCAAAACATAATGGGATAATGGTCTGCCTGATGATGCACAGATAATGGACAAATAGACAGGAAAGTACTCCACTAATAGCTGCTGGGATGAGAGTAGAAAAAGGACTGCTCCTTCCAAATTTCATACAAGCCTATCATTTTCCCCTCAGCAGCCTAGACTCAACATTGTTCAAAAACCAGTTGGAATCTTGAAAATGCAGCGAGATGGCATATTGTCCAGGTTGAGGAGGCGTATTCTGTCACACAGCTGTGTAGGGTAACATAGTAGGCATGGCTTGGCATGTTGAAAGCTCACCATATGACACTGTGGAAGGATTGTGCCCAGGCTGCAACCCTCCAGCACAGACTGCTGCCAACACACGGCTACCAATGACAGGGCATGGCAGCGCAACACAGACAAGGTCCAACGCACAGCTGCTCCCCTCCACTACCAGGCATGTCATACCTCACACAGACAAAGAGCCATAGCCACACAGCTAGACAGAGGCAAAAACACCGAGAATTTGATTTCCATTGTGACTGGGAAATTTCAATCTAGGGCTGAATGACATAAGGAGATTTTTTTTTAGAAACTTTTATTGAGTTTTCCACAACATAAGATGGGAGTAGGATTATATATTGTAAATATATGATAAGAAATTATCAATAAACCATCCGATTGTAATCGCTATATATTCTGTCTTCAGTCTTTCTGCTTGTTTATTCATTTATTTTTATTTTATTTAAACAAATGCCTCAATTTTATTTTGAACAGCCCTTTGAATGTGTTATTTCATTATAAATTAAAAACTCTGATTTATAAGAGCTGAAAAGGTAAGTTTTATTTTTCAGCTTTTGTACACTTCTAATTTTCTCTCCATTTTCTAAGGTGTGTCGATATTAATGGTCCATAATTAAGTGACATTCTAAGGGATTTGGGTGGAATTTTCGTGGGATTCTTATGCAAGGACCCCCCCCTATCCCTCAGCTGGTTTGCCCAACTCCCATCACAAATCAATAAACATCCAGACAGTTTAAGCCATCTGAACATCTAAGGACAACACTAGAATGCATGGTGTCAAATATAATTCATAAAATCACCCTTTATTAAAGGCTCCCTGATACGCAAAGTCATTTTGTTGCACATTGTGAACTGTTGGGAGAAACAAAAAAGCAGATTTTACTTACTGTTGAATTTCTTCATAATTCAGAGCAGTTTTCTTTTTTACTGTTCATGTTTGAAAAAAAAAAACATGTGAAAGTGATTTGGTTTTTTTCTTGTTAACAAAAGTTTTGGTTTATAACTACAAATAACTATATCATTTGTATAATGTACTATAAATTAATATTAGTATAATATACTACTATATACTATTTGTATGACTACAAAATAGCCATCCACCCTTATGTGTCAGTGCTTCATTTATAGGTTATGATGGGATGCATTTGACCCAAATCAAAAGAATGGCATCTCTTATGACTTGCAATGTCAATATTAGTTGGATTGTTTGTGGTAACTGAATGCCTTCACTTTCAACAAAATTCACCTGCTTAACTGATTCGATCAAGGACAGGGGACCCCAGTGTGTTTCCTGCACACATGTATGACATCCAGCCTGGTGATGGTTTCAAGTCCTTTGTGTTCGCCTATCAAAGGGAACAGGAGGCAGGACTGCAGCTTGGATCGCAGGGGCAGCGGAGGCAGGGAGCAAGCGCAGGGACACGGGCGTCTTTTGTAGGTGCTTGCTGAATTTTTATGAATCGCCTGGAAGAACGCTGACAAATCAGAGCTGATTGCTTGTGGAGGAGAGACATCACACCCACAGGAAATAGAAAATGCTGAGTGTGGTCACCCAGAGAAAGGAAAGGAGAGGGTGGCGAGAGAGAGAGAGAGAGAGAGACAGAGAAAGAGAGAGGGAAAGAGAAGGTGAGAAAGAAAGAGAGGCAGCGAAACAGCCTTGTGAAAAATGCACGCTCAACACATTTGGAGGAGCTTGAGAAGAACAGGTTGAGGGGAGGAAAAAAAATACTGATCTCAGCAAGGACCAAAACCAAGGTGCCAATTAGGAAGTTGTGAAGTTGAACTAACACGATGAGAGCAACTCAGCCAACCTTCAAAAGCCGAATGTGTTCTTCTAAATCTATAGAGGGCAACTCGCGAAGGTGGGGTCGGCTTAGGTTGAGACTCAAGGGGGGGAAAAAAAAACTCTGGTGGGATAAATGCTGATGTGACATGATAGGTCCGGCCTTGAGCCTGTGTCATGCTTTAATGATCTCATCCCCTCCGCAGGATCTCTCCGGGGGGCTGCTGAAGATGGACACCATTAGCTAGGGGACCCTTTGTTGAGGGGGAACCGATGCTCCAGCATCCCAGCACTGCATCCCCCTGATGAATATTTATCACTGTCGTTCACAGCTGAAGGTGGGGGTGGGAGACAAGGGCGGGGGTGGGAGGCTGAATAAAGATGCTCAGGATGAGGTGATTCTTCAAGGATACATCCATGGCTCTTCCATCAACGGCTGTCTCAAAATGGCGGTAGGCTTGTGGGGGTGGTGTGTCTGGTGCTGGAGGTGGCACGCTTGGTGGTTCAGGGCCGCAGGGAGAGCCAGCTCCACTTGACAGCAGTGTAACAAGATTATCAGGGCCATAAGAGCAAACAAAAACCCCAGCAACCTGCCTCAGAATCCAGATTACGACAGCGCCTGCTCTCTGAATACTAAACACGGCTGGGGAGGACTAACAGGGCGCAGGCTTCACTGAGACATGAGAGTGGATTCCATATCACACAACTAATCACATGCACATGTATCTGCACAGAGACAGATTACCAAAACCAAGCAAGCGCATATAAATTTAACTTGTCATGATCAATTCTTGAAAAGATGCGTCCGAGCACTTGGCACCGGCAGGTTGCTAATGAAGTGAATAAAACTCGACAGTGGAGGTGCATGCTGATGAAAGACTGTTTGGAAGAAAGCACAGGCAGCATCCAACAATGGCAACACAGTTCTGTGAAACTAACAGCTGAATATCATCTCATGCCAAACAATGCATTTCACTCCAAAAGAGAGGATACAAAATGTGACTCATTTCGTCCATATGCCTTTGTTACAATTGTATTCCTTTACTATGATCAGTCCAGACATGTAAAACACACTGCAGTCACAACAAAAGATCTGCAGCTCCTTAGGTATTCGACTGATTTTACAGAAGGTTGCAGCTCATTTTTCTTGCAAAAACTTTCCTATTATTTGACAATTAACACAACACTAAAGACAATAAACAGATATTAAGTCCGTATGATCACATATTCAGTCTCCCTGATCAATAATGGATGAGAGTTGTAGCCTCACGCTCCATTATCGTACACTTTCTGCAGGAAGTAGACACATGATGACCGCAAACATACTGAAAGGCACAACGATGAGATAAGCATGTGAGAACTGAATTTTACAAAAACGTCAGCGCTTCCTCATTAGTTCTTGCTTCATTAATTTATGCTTAGTGCACATTTGCTGTCTTGTCCACTTGCTGTTCTCAGGGTTGAAAAGCTTAATGCAGGCAGCCAATATTTTCACCCTGCACACCATAAATAGCCAGTCTCCACACTTCATGTCTGATCAGAGCCACTACTTTTATTGCCTCCCCCGTCTTATTCAGAGTTAAAAAGATTGCCTAGATATTCAGATCTAATCATTTCTGCCTTCAGCTGAGTGAAGTCAATTATCAAGCAAGCTGCATGTGTCGGGCGCCATTTAACTGCAAATTAAAAATCAGACTCCTCTGATAGCTCTGTAAGAGTTACTGGAAGACTGGGGTAAACTTGTGTATGGAGACAACAGTGTGTGGAGTGTGTGTGAGAGAGAAAGGTACGATAGGAAGAGAGCAGGGAAGCTATTAACTAGTAAGTATTCAGAGCGTGAAATAAGAGTGACAAAAAGAGGGAGAGAGAAAATCATTCAGCAGCTTTCACAGGGAAATGTGATACGCTTGTAGTAGAGGGGAAATACTAAGCCAATAATTTTGACCAGCGGAGGTTTAGGGGGATGCTAAAAAAACTATCTAATAAAAACATTATCTCAAGCTTTTGCAAGAACCTTGTAATTAATATTTGTATGGCGAGAATTTTATGATGTCTAATCTTACTGAAGTTAATACATTAGATGCAATACATTGTCCTTGTTGTTGCTTCGCTCACACTTAACTCGTGCTAAAACAGGCAGGTGTGTGCTTAATTTAACAGAAAAAAAAGTGAATTTCAGATTTCAAACTTCTAAACTAGTGTTTGTAAATGAAGTCTTACTGTCATTTTCTAACTTTTCAAGGTTAAGCTATAAGTGCCGACTCTCGTACTTGAAATATACATATTAAAGAAAAGCTTCGATGCAAAATAAAAGAACCAACACAAACACTGCATAAACAGCTGCAATAATTACAAAAAATAAAAAAATAAAAATCTAAATCGCAACTTAATTAGAGCCACACTGAATGTTTCCCACTATACTAAGTGTTGCAATGTAATATCAGGGTCCCAAATTAGTTTTCTGGCTCACCTACCAAAAGATAGATGAGCCAAAGAAGTTACCAACAGAAAATGATTTACCGGACATAAAAACTGCATTTATAATTAATTTGTGTCATTCAAAATAACAAATGCCTGATCAAATTTAAAGCATTGTGTAAATCAGTGTGATACCATGACTCACATAAATATACACACCAGTTTTAGCCTAATTGGTATGTCATCTGTACACATTACAAGCTTTCCGCATGCATGTTCACACCATTATCAGCCCCCTGTCCAGCCTTAATCGATGCATCAAATATTGCGCATTGAAGGTTAGTGGATAGGGTTATGTGAACCGCACATCTTGGTATGAAATGACAAACAAATGAGGATGAATAGCACACGAAAGGTCGAAAAAGCATACAATATAAGCATGCCAAGTGCCATAAGAACTTTCGTGAAATACAACGCTGCCTAAACAGTGTTAACTATAAGGCTGCAACATCTGGTAAAAAAGGATTTTAGATTTTTTGAATTGATTGGCTGTCAAAGAAATTCATGGATATCGAGAAATGTTTTCTCACACATAAAAACTCTACTAAGATAAGATACACTTTATTGATCCCCCAGGGGAAAATTCAAATGTCACAGCAGCACAAAACAAGTGAAGGCATCAAATATAATAAATAACAAAGAGGAAGATTTTAAAAATATCTAAAAATGAGAACATAAAAAACATCCCCAAAAAGAACATATTTTATTCCACAGGTTTTACACAGCAGCTCTCTCCGCTCAGTGTTACTGAATACAAAATATCACCAGAAAATAATTGGGGTTTTTTTTCTGTTTTGTTTTTTTTTATAGCTATAAATTCTAGTATATCTGGACTCTTAAATCACAGACTATTCTATAATTACACAGGCTCATACTTGATTAATAGTAGAGCCGTTGTTAACAATAAACATCAATTCCAAAATTGGGTTACATGAGGCAATAAAGGGCTGAGTCTGCAATGTATTTTAGAGTAGCTTAAAGTGTAAAACACACCATTTTTCTTTTTTACAATCTAACACCAATCACATAGATAGATGTTGGTGTAGCATGCAGGCACATGTTCTGTTTTAAATTTTAGTTAGTTTTTTTTTTAAAGTTAACTTACTTCTGTTTGCTTACGTTTCTGTGTGGAAAATACAGAGAAAATATTTCAGCTGACAAATTTAAAATGTACCTGTATTTGGTGCTTGGTGGCTACTGACCCTGTAAATTTATCTGAATTATCACTGACAGCTCTTAACAGTAATGACATTAAACAAATAAATGATTTTAAAGAATAATGTGGCGTTATTGTATCTTAAATATCTGTCGAAAAACGAGAATCATCAAACCTGCAGAGATATCGGTTCTACTTGATATAAAATTTTATGGGCCATGTGAGAAGAATGAGACAAACAGTGACTGGATACAGTTGGAAATAGTGCAACTTAATGTAGCAGCCTATGCACATTTCCATTTTCTTTAGGGGCCTGTGCTTATGGCTTGCATTTTTTTTTTTTTTTTTTATGATGGCCCATGGCTCTGAGATATAAAATAAAAAAAATAAAAAAATATCCAGAACCCAGTAGGCTGTATCATGCAGTAAAGCATGTGGCACACTTATGGCTGGAATTTGCATCTAGTTCATGTGGTTTTAAGTGAAAACATGAATCATCTCCCTCAAGGGATTTCATATGTTCTGAAGCCACAGATAATGTGAGGCTTATTTAAAGAGACTTGGGTTGGACTGGTTTGCATTAACTAGTGTTTCAATCCGCAATCTATTTCCAAGCTCAGTAGCTGCTGTTTACTAATTGAACTGCTAAAACAACAGTAGGACAGGAGAGAAGACATCATTGGCCTTCCACAGTATGTGCCTGGAGGACTTGATTAAACAGGAAGAGAATAGCTCTTGATACTTCGGCCTTGCACTCGCAGAGAAAGTACGGCAGGCAACCCACACACTGGCAAAATATCCACAAGCTTTACTACACTGGTTGCATACATATTAAATTCATATAGCACTGACCTAACTGTTACCACACAGACTTTGTAGCACAAATACCTAAACGAGAGCAGCTCATTTTAAGGCAATTTTAAAACAAATTATAATGAAATAATTTAGCTATTTAATTGGTAGCGCTGCACAGCTATGATTTGGAGGTGGATTCTCTTCAATTGAAACACCCCTCTGTGATAAAGCCATCAAACAGAGCTTAGCATCATCACAGAAACACCCAAACAACTTTATCATCTTGTTTTTCCTGCAGGGTGCTTTGATTCAAATACAGCCACTTCGAAGAGTTAATGTTAACAAAGATGCTAATTTCTATTAATAACATTGCCACTGTTCAGATCAAATTATGGCAAGTGATTGATGATGTGTCCCTACAGGATATTTGTTGAGGACTCCGTCTTAATGTGATTGTGATCAGGGGGGAGAAAATGTCACCTCAGAATACAGCCTAAATGAACAAGCAACAACCTGACTGATCATGTATTATACTTCAAGTCTGTCCCTCAGTGGATCATTGTAATTCTGTGGTGATCTCAGTGTAACCTCACTCTGGGCTTCTCAAACAGTTCAGCCTAAATGTTTGGTTGGTTTGGAGCAGATGACTCTATGATTACAGCACAATCATCAGGGTGTTCCCTTGGTTTCTTAGCAGTTTAGGTGTGTTAGACGCCATGAGGTTTTATGTTATTTGGCCAAAAACCGTGCAAAAACTCTGTAGATTATATTACACATACCAGAAGAAAACAAACAAACAAACATGCTCATTACCATGGTAACAACAATTAGAATATTAATAATAATGAAAGGATGCTAAATTAATGTCATGATTTTTTTCTTATGTGCTTTATAAATGGATAAATTGTAATACTTTAATGTCAGAAAAGAACCCCAAGAAGAATAGTTTCTACTTTGGTAGAGACGGGATCCTGAGATAAAAACATAAATAAAGAAATTCATTCACTCATTCAACTACTTAAATCCTCCAGAGGCTCATGGGGAGGTACCCGCAATATCCTGAAGTAATCCATCACATTTTCTTTGCACCATAAAAAACAATAATTATAAATGAATCCTGACAAAACAATCCAAATTAAATTGTGATAGAAGTTTTTTTTTTTTACCATTTGCATTAGGCTTTGTGAAGATACTAAGGAAAGCCCAAATCATATAAAAAAGTTGAGATATTTTAATAATCGCTAACCTAATTTTAAAGCATAAAGGTCAGAGATGTGTTACTTATAGCATGTTAGTTTATCTATGAAGGTTATTAAGAAAAAAAAACGTCATTCTGTGCATCACAAAAACTTATAACAAATATTAAAAACTGAATGTTGTACTAAGCAGTTGAGACTGCACAGTAAAGTCTGCATTGATTACATTGTCTTATTTTTGAGAATTAGTATGGAGGTGTAGGAGCACATTTTAATCTTCACCCCTGCAAAGAAAAAATGTTAAATTATTTTACACCAGAAGAAGTGTGGTATCACAGTGAGAGTGACTTCAGTGTGATGTTCAGTTTCCTTTTCTTATGCCGCTATGCTACATATTAATTAATAAAACAAAATGAAGTTACAGATCAATGAATAAATAACAAGAATCTTGAACAGCTTACATTTTTTTGTGTTGAAACACACCTGACAGAATAGACTGAAAACCATTCATAATCAAACCAGTCTGAGTATTAACATCGTACTTATCTACCAAACTTACAATTTCACAGGCAAATAAAAGTAACCAATTTCAATTCCATGAAGAGCCCGTAACAGGGAGAAGTTAATTTCTCTGGCCAGTGTCTGCATCTTAGACAAGGTTTCATATTTATACATTTCAATTACTTTCAGATCCCACACAGACATGCCGCAAGTGTTTATAAAAGTCAAGGACATTTAAGGAAACTGGCAATTCCTTGACAAGTTTCATTTTAACTTAACTTGTTACATAAGTTCAGGGTGGAGACAAATCACTTATTTTAATTTCACTTTATGACTGATGTGTCTCACACATAAATCAGCCAAGATAAAAGTAGGTTAGAAGAAAAACAGCAGCCAGCGAGTTGCTCTACCCTCATACTCCGTGTTCTGTCCAATATTGGCTAATCTAAATTATGTACACGCAGGCCAGTAATGAACATGCCAAGACTAACTCAACATCCAAACAAAAATTCATCAAACACCCTTGCTACCCTGTCTGAATGAAAGTATTACTTTGAGAAGTGCAGCGGGCATATCGCAATGCTAAGCAATCATAATCCGCACTACACTTGCAAGAGGTTTCATCACCAACATTCCCTCCCTATTGCAAAAAGAGGAAAAAAAACTATATTGATCTTTTTCTCCCTTCCTTCCAGGCATTCCCATTTCCCCGTGCAGCTTAAGCAGCACTTTTGTGGACAAATCCCACATTTGTGTTCCTTTCTGCAGGCTATTAATTGTCCTGAATAGGCGTAACTACTCCCAAGGCACAGCTGTGTTGGCTATACAGAGGTGTTGGTGGCCAGCCTGTACTCTATGCTGTGCAAAGTCTTGCCTCATGTTTCATCAACCTCACATATCCTCTTCCACCCTTCATCGCTTGCCCATTCTACACAATGCTACTGGGTATGAGTTGTGCACTCGCTTCACCTCTATGCCATCGAGCCTTATTTTATCTTCGCTGCCTCAATGCGAGAAGCGATAAATCTCAGAGCTGATCACCACTCCCTGCCTCCATCCACACACCACTGCCAGCCACACTGGACTCTTATATGGGCCTTCATCTGTTCTTGTTACCTGCAGAGAAAAGCAGCACTGGGCATTACGCCTTATTGCAAAGCCGCACTTCTGATGTAGGGCTGGCCTGTCTGCTAAACACACTTCAATGCCCTGCTCACATGAACAGAGATGATGAAATAAGTTGAATATCTGAGCAAGAATGGGCAACTTCTATCTGTTTAGCTCTGCCTATATGTGCTCAACAGTTTCCAAGGTGACTTTTCAAATTGCAAAGAGATTCGCCTTGGATAATTCATTACCCATCTCCATAAGCTTGCAGTCTAATAGGCAGCAAATTTCATCATGTTACACACAGGGAAACAAGAGCATCTGCCAACCCAAAATACGAGAAATTAAGTGTTACCCTGTGTTAAAGAACATCACTGAGCACCTCATAACTCAAATGTAATAATAATCATATTCAAGAAAAAAATAAAATCAAACACCCATTCAAATACTTACTTGTTGCCCTACATTTTAATTCAAATACTGCATAAATTAAGAGTTCTGTTTATTTTTCACAAATACTAATTACTTATTATTTTCGCTGTTCATAATTTCATGTGGCAACGAATAAAACTCCATTTGCAAACATCCAAAGTGACCATATCAAAACATTTTTCCATGCAAGCCAAACCTATAATTTAAAATGTATATATATCATCAGAAACTCTCACGTGAGAGCCAAAAATGGGCTGAATTTTAGGGAAATCCAAGCCAGTGTTTGCCATTCTTGCTTGAGGAATCACTGAAACAAACGAATTATAAAAACTAGGTGTCAATTATTTTTTTGTCAGTTCACCAATCGATTATTGATTAGTTATTGCACCTCTATTACATATGACCCAATTTAAACTGCCCCTCAGTCTCCATCATAATAACAGACACAATATATTGCTTATCGTGCATTTCTTTAAATGGATTTGACATCGCCGTAGACACCTAAGCACTTAGTCTAAATGTACTCACACCCTATTTGTTGATGTACATCATGACAGCACTGCAATAAAATGCACATTCTCAGCTGAATGTAGATGGATCTATTGATAAATGCATGATGGTCATCACTTGATGCTCATGGCTTCATGACTGACTTGGACGGCAAATCATCACTATTTCGATCCATCCCCTGAATAACGGTGGGTTGGTGATAAACATCGACCCTTATATCCATCGAGCAGACCTTTGTCCGGTGGTGCCATATTTCGGGGTGGTTTCTGAGAACGTCTAAATACATCATTGTGATGATTCAGCATGATAAAAAAAAAAAATACCGCTGCTTGTTTGTTGACTGATATTAAAACAGCATTGTGGATAACTACCCGGGTGCAATATTAGAAGCAAGGACGGCCAATTTGCTTTGGCACTGCCATTGTTAGAATTTAACCAGTGGTTAAATGAATTGTCAATTCAGGTGAACCGGCTCCATGCGAAGCGATGGTTTGAAGGCATTTCTCAAAAGAAAAAAAAAAAAGGACGAAATCCATGCATTCGTTTAAATCTGCACAAAAGCACGAGCACATTCCGAAGACATTACAATCACATTCATGCTTGAGCGAAATGTCATGAGGAGATATTGCAACCAACCTGATCTCGCTAAACCGCTGCCTCGGTTTGCTCTTTCTCCTTTCTCACAACGAGGTGATGAAGCAGCAGGTTTGAACAGCAAGAAGCGCATGAGTTGACAAACCCCCGAGAAGCGCAGTGATACAGTGGACACCAGACACCTTGGCAAAGTATTTATCATAAAGCCAACCTCGTAACACAGTTTTGACATTCCACGACTCCGTTCCCAACCCCACGACGCCTGCTTGTGAAAGTGGCAAACAACTCCCCGCCTACAAAACAAGCAAGCGAGGAAATCCCCGTGCTCAGCCTTCCTACTATAACTGTACTCGCACGCACCCCTGAGCTGTGGAAATCACCGCACACGCGTGAAACGGTCAAGACTCGCGTCACTTAAAAAAACAAAGCTAATTGTGGTGTTTTATTCACAGCTCACAAGTGTATACAAAAGATTAGCTGCCATCTCAGCATAGTAGCAGCTTCAGATTGTCAATGTCAGGCAGTTGTTAAGAGCACTTCCGGAAACCGCCTACACAATAAAAACTCTAGCTGAATGTACACAGTAGTGGGCTTCTTTAAAAGCGTGCGGACTCTTATTTTGACATACAATTACGCTCATATCCGTGCTAGTTTGACAGCCTCAGCTATAGGCGCTAGCTAGTCCATATAGCTTAGCCGCGG
>JAPTYR010000030.1:22705792-22715988 GCA_029814505.1 Siphamia roseigaster | reverse complement strand
TGAAAGCCATATAGTTTAACACATGGCACTGGTTGTAATTGCTTATTTTTTCATTCAGTTAATATATTTTGATGCAAAAGACAGTTTTGCATCAGTTTTCATTATTCTGATATAATAACATTTGAATTTATTCTATGTTTTTACAAATATCTACATGAACAGTAAATTACTTCTTGCAAAATGTCTAATCTTCCCTGAAAAAAATGCAGAGGATAAAATAATAAATAAGAAGTTAGGAAAGGTTAGATGTTGGGGGAAAAAATATTTTCAAGTCACAACAAGAATAATTATAAGTCTTTAACTTCTCTGAGTCACCAAACACAAAACCTAAGTATTGAAGAAAAATCAAAACTCAAGTTATTGAAGAAAAATCCAAATTCTGCTAATTCTGACCTCAACTCCTGAGACAATACCATCATAAATAAAACAAACAACTGACAATTGCACAAATAATACTCACCGTATCACTAAATAACAATAACCAGACTCCACAAAAATATGTCCGTTGTTGTATATGTAATGTGTATTCTCTTTTAGGGCTGATACAAAGACATGCAATCAACATGAAGAGAATAAACAGCAACATATTTACAATTTACAAAGAATCACTTCTCTGTGAAAATAGCACTTATAAATATGATTTACATAACAAAATAAATATGTAAATTACCAATGTAGCTTGAGCTTTTTTTTTCTGTTAAAAAATATGTTACAGAATAAAATTACAATTAGTAATACCTTTCCTTCTCTGATGTCATGCGAAATAGAGGTCCTTTAAAACATCATTTATAAGACATCATTACATACAGCATTGTCATTATATTAAAAAGTGATCTCTATTATGAAATATAAGAAGGGAGTTACAATAGTGAACACTTAAAAGAACCTATACAAATACTCAAAAAAAAAATATACAATGCACGATATTTGTCTCCCTTTAAATGTTCATTGCATTGATCTGAAGATCTGAACTACTGAGGTGACCTAAAGGGAAAAGCACATCCTGGTATGAATGCGTGTACCCTCTGTTGGGGTTTTGAACAGTCCTTTTGTAAATGATGCAGCTGCTGAGAAAGAGGTATAGAATAGATGTAATGGCACTGTGGTGTGTGTAACTACAAATACACCCCAAGAGTGTGTTCTGGTCCATCTTAGCACCATGACTAAACTGGGCTCCATGGCATCTTCACAGCTGTCCTGTCACAAAAAAGTGCCATATACTGGAGATTCCAACACTGTTAACCATAACAAAATACTGTTTTGTTGTTGTTATTGTTGTTTGAGCCTTATTTCAACCTCGTCTCTGGTTTGTGGTGGAATATGGAAGTCTATTGTCTCTCCTCGGTTTCCCCATTTTGTTAGAGGTTCATTAAAATGTAATTCCGTCTCTCCCTGATCCAGTGCTTTTCTCACTTCATCATACATGCCTTTTTCTGCCTTTACGTAGGTTATTGTGTGATGAGATGTGAGTAAACTCAACTATGAAACAGTCTGAAAACAAAATGCTTACCCTTACACACTCTATAGTGATTACCTATCAAAGACAGCATTCTTACATCATTGTGGCGGTTTTCTTTCTTCTTTTTCTTTTTACAGTGACTAAATATAAACTATACGGAAGGATGAAAATAATATATAAAACAAAACATCAATGGGCATCCTTAAAACTGGATTACATTCGTGATATTTTTCTTTTTTCTTTTACAAAGCAAAAGATAATTTAATAGATAGGAGAGTAGCAGTGTTGTGCCTTGTCATGGGGATGTGTCACCCCTGTACGTGTCACCATTACTAAGTTTTGAGGAGTCGAAAAATGAAAGGAAGGGACTAAACAAGAGGTCAGAGGTGAAAGGACTAAAGGTAGGATGGGTTGTGGGTATTAATGGTTAGTTCAGAGGTATCAGGCATGGGAGACTGGCCAGAAGGACCAGCCAGCCCTGCACGGGCTTAGCTTGGATGTACTGTGTGTATATAGGAGTGTGTGTCCTTTTAGCTGCCGCTGCTGAGCATGCCCAGTAGCTTACTGGGGTCCATGCCCTGCTGCTGGGCCATCTTCTGCACATCAAAGCCCATATGCATCAGGAACTGGATGACGTTCATTTCCTGTCCTGTGAACTGGTCTCGGATGGTGGGGCAGGTGGGGTTGCAGTGCGGCCAAGGGCAGCTGTCAATCAAATGCACAGGACAGCCTTTGGGTGGAGCTTTGTTGTTTCTGTTGTCCTGGAGACTGCGGTCCCAGCAGTGCAGCGCTCGGGGCAAAGAAGTGCCTTTAACCTGCACATCAATCCAGTAACTGCAACGCAACACAAGAGGGCGCCGTCAGCTTACGAGTGGTACAAGTGGAACACCTTGAGTCTTATTCGCTCAAAAGCAACATTGATAGAGGAAAAA
This sequence comes from Siphamia roseigaster, assembly GCA_029814505.1. Lineage (NCBI taxonomy): Eukaryota > Metazoa > Chordata > Actinopteri > Kurtiformes > Apogonidae > Siphamia > Siphamia roseigaster. Next base: position 22,713,597 of record JAPTYR010000030.1, on the reverse strand, counting down.
AAAAAAAAAAAACACTACTCACTTCCTGGTGATAACTTCATGTGACAGGCATGCTGGTGCGAACATAGCCCTGGAAAAAATAAAAGTATAAAGTTAAATGAAGCCATGCAATCTGTGCACTTGGATTATCTTTATATAAACTTTCTGTACACGTGGCCTTACGGGACATCTTTGAGCGTATTCCTCAGCTCAATGCCCAGGTTTTGGATGTAACGCCACTGGCCTTCCTGCACCGGCTGGCCTGTTAACTGGATGTTGTCCACCGTCAACTGGGCCTCATCAAACAGCCACTGGACCACAAAGACTGGGCCTGCACAGAATGAAGACAGAAGATAGGAAAGCTGTTAAACATGTGGCCAAATAGAGAATACAGACTTATATCTATGGTTTTAAAATACACAGATTTGGACCCAAAACACACTTTTTATTGATGGGAACACTCTATATCCAAAAAAGCAGTTCCACTCTTCTCCTTCATGGGTTTTCCTACACCTCTCCGGTACCACTCCCCCCCAGTACCTGTAAAAACAATATGACATGAGCAACCTTGACATAACTCTACCCCTTTGTGACATTTATTTGGACTTTTATGACATACTTGATTCCCCTCTTGATGGTCTCTGTAGGAGCACAGCTGACAGCATCTACGCAGTCAGTGCAGTGGTACTGCTTATTGTCCAGGAACCAACCAGAATCCGACAGACCTCGGACCTGTATCCCAGTATGCCCTAGTCCCTCCAGCAGCTCGGCCACACGGTCCACGTTCAACAGGACTCCAGTACCGCCCGCACTGTAGGAAAGGAGGATTTCATAGTCTTCATGCTCCACATACAGGAATGTAAATGTACATAAATTACATGATTAAAAAAAGCAAACAAACAGCAAAACGTGGATTTACCTGCTTCCTGCAAGTAGGAGAACTTTGGCATTGTCTAGACCTTTGTTCAGCAGGTCCTTCACTATCTCTTGAATAATCAGAGAGCCCATGAAAGCATAGCCACCTGCAAAAAACACAAACAGGAAGTCAAACGCTAGAATTTGTCTTGAAGTGAAACTCATTAAGCATGAGATGATTCTGCAGCATCTTACTCTGCTCTGTTTTGGCTGAAGCACCACTCCACACGTCACTGGAGCAGTATGGAATATACCTGCACAAGCGTCATATAATACACATGTAATACAACATATAATCCAACACAGCACGTGTTACTGTGTCCAGCAGTGATTCGATGCGTAATGAAAACTTACACCATGTTGGCATTCCACCAGTGAGGGTTTTCTTCAGGCAGCGGAGACAGGATTCCCGTACCTACAAAGACACATCAACATGTATCATTAACCATTCTGGCACTCCCAGACACATCCTCTTCCTCCTCATCATCATTACCACATGGATTACAGTTATTACACAGCAATGACAGAGGGAGGCGTCTCTTTTCCTTCAGCAGCGGGCGCCAGGTAGCTGCGCACCACAGCTACATTATAACTGGGTTTCTCCATAACACTATACATTCAGTCCTTTTAATTACAAAGACATTAAAGTGAGATGTGGATACTTATTTCGCCGTGTGAGGAAGTCAGGTTTTTTTTTTTTTACTTAGTGAATGTAGACAGACCTGTTTTGGTTTGGGGCCACTTGGATGAGCTCATCAATCTCCTCATGGTCTCATATCGGCTGTCGCAGTTCTCTTTGTTGAAGCAGTACCAGCCACCTGAATGTACATAAACATCCGATTATTTCTCCCGTGCACTGACTATCACCCTTTACATGGAGCCGCACTGACAAATACAAGGAGCGACTTATGATACTGACCCTCAAGAAATATCAACCACCGTCTGCTGCCTCGAGATTCTTTCAGGTAGTATCTACAAAAGAGAAAAAGTATGAACTAAACACTCACATCCCAGCTGCTGTGTGAGTTATGCTTTGCTTGGCATCCTTGATAAACACAGACATACAATAAAACCGCATGTACACTTTCTATAAGGTGCATGTTTCTCATAAAGATAAAAACTGAAAAATTATATCTCCCTTGTTTCTACCATCAGTAATGGTATCCAAGCATGAACTAAAAACACAAATGACATCATGACAGTATTTAAACAAGGATGTCTTGTGTCTGTGTTGATTTCTATCGCTGAAATATGACAGCGAGCAGCCAAAAAGTAAATCCTGCCAGCGTAAGATCAGTGAATAAACAGACGAGAACAAAGCGTCTGTGTGTCGACTTTGCCTCGAAGACAGAGATCTTGTAATCGAATAAGAGATAGACATCATCCTGTCCCCTATTCTTCATCTACTGTCGACACTGGTGGATGGTGTTTCTCATTTTGAACATAGCAGGAGTTTGTAATGTACCATCATATTATTCTTTGTAGCTCTGAGCTCATTCTTCAAGTGTCAAAACATAGATTAAATCAAGGCTTAGGTCTTGATTTGATGAGAGATAAAAAGAAAAAGAACCATTTGGCTTGTGTAGCTGTAAAACAGTTGTTCACATAGTTATGTAAGACCCATTTTCTGAAGATATTAATGTCTTGTATTTTGGAGGTCAGACTAGGACTTTAAACATAAGCTAACACAATGGAATAGAAGAATTTTATGCTGTATGTGCACAGCCCAGAAGAGGGCAATGCTATCTTATGTCTCCCATTCTGAAGGACAAACTCATCTCAAATGGGTCATTATTTGTCTTTTCAGGATCTTTAACTTGCATCACTAGCAGAAAATGTCACCCCTTTGTCATAACATACTTAAAATTGGCAAATTAAAGCCAAAAAACGTTTAAAAAAATGTAGCCACGTAAGTGAAAGACTCCTAATGCTCTTCTGTCATGACTTTCTCCTCAGCAAGTGTATCCACCCAATCTTACAAATGACAAAACTCAAGCGATTGCCAAGTACATTTCAGTGACTGTTAGAAAAACAGACTTGGGTGAAGCACCGAGTGGTTTGCTCAGACTCTGAATCATGCTTTGGCTGCATTGGATGTCTTATGCTATTATTACAGTCAAGTTACAGTCAATGATGTAGGCTGAGTGGTGCGCTTACTACTCCCAAAGAACAAAGTGAACAGAGCGTTGGCAACCTCCACAAGCTGGGAGGGAAGGTGCTGCGTCGACCCACTCACTCTAACAAGTCAACATCGTACTCCAGCAGATGAATCACACAGTTCCACCTTCACCGAGATTTGTTTTTGTTCCTTTTTTTTTTTAATGCTCCATCCTTGTTTGTCTATATGCGGTGGAATACCTCTTTGGACAGTGCTGTTGCTGCTCACAGTGAGGTGGATGATGGATTAGCATCTTAACTGAAAAGCCACAATGGTGAATGAAATGACCATCTGCCATTAACTGTCCCCAGTGCATTTCTAAACATCTAAGAGCTTTACTGTGCTAACAGACAGCTCTCTGCACCAGCACTTTGGGATTTAACAGGAATTAGATAGGATACTAAATCCATAAAGATGCGTTAGATGAAAATGTATTTCAGTCCAATCGTCAAACTGGTTACAATGAATCTTAGGGATAGACATCCAACCCAAAAAGCATTTATATAATAGTACAGATATAACTGCATGGTTATTGTAAATTTTAACATGCAATATGATAATTGGATTTTTATTGTGGCAACATTTTTTTTTATCACTGCGTCAGCATATGTTGTAAAATGTTGACAGTTTATTGGAAGTGGAATGCATTTCTCCAGGGCTTTTGAAAAATAATAATTATCTATAAACATTATAACAACCCATTCATTGTGTTTTAGATTTACATATTTTTGGAATGTAACTTAAAACATAAAAGTTTTATTTGTATTCCAGTATAGATTACATTTTTGCTGACATAACATAGTTTACTGTAACCTACCAGACAAAAGCAAAGATACTATGACTGGCATGTTCATGTCTTATATTAAGATGCATTCAAAGGACTGTCTTATCCCTCTATAACACATAAATGTATGATTTGCTGCAGCCAGTTGAATTGAATTGAATTGAATTTCTCCTTCTCTGCAATGGTTGTAATGGATAACCATTCTTGATTTTGTAGTGATCCACTGTTTTCCTCACAGCCCAAAGATTCACTGCGCGTTTTAGTCTGATGGAGCTAAAATAACAAAAATGACAGTTCAGCAAAGCGCACACCCAGGGACAAAGAGATGGAGAGATGGGCGGGGGTCTGAAAACTTCAATCTAAAACTTTCTGCAGAGCAAATCCTGCATTCTAATTTAAAGCAAAGGAAATGAAGCATGGGCCATGTGGCTATCCGCAAATTTCACGCTTCGCTGACGCAAAGCAGCTGTCTATCTTTTCCTGACTGAACCCTCCTCTATTTGAGGACAGTTCTCTGTTTTGGAAATATCCTGTTTGTTTTGCTTTGGCAATTAATTTCTAGTGAATTTCCTATGTTTCTATTTGACTCTCGAGCCATCACACACTTGTTTTAAACCAGTTTCCCTAGAATCAGAAGTCTGCTTTTACGCACATTCTGCAGATGTGGATGTCATGAGCACAGCTTGTTCTTGAGCCAGATGCATGTGGGATGAATATTGTTGCATTATTCTCAATCCAAACAACACTAAACATCCACAACTGCAGCAAAGATGAACTTTCTTTGACTGGGAGATGATCCAAACATAAAAGGGATGGTGCTTTATTACAATGCCATGTGTATTCTGTGTTAGTGGGCTACATACCCCGCGGGGGTTCCATCATTGCAGGTGACTGATGTATTCTCCAAAAAGTTCAGCTTCATGTCGTAGTCGAGCTTCTGCGCCGAGCACGGGTACAGTGACTGCGCAAGGTTCTTCACTTGTGTCATGAAGTTATCCATGTTCTCTTCCACGGCGGTGAAATCCAGAGGGAAGCTCTCCGTGGTGTCACCCCGGTCCGCTCGGTATGTGGGAGGAGGTGGTGCGCGTCGTGGTTGCGGGTTGCGGCCACCCCGGAACCTCCGTGCGCAAAGAGCTCCAGACTGCATCAGCACCAGAAGCAGCACTGATGAAACCATTCTGATCGCTGTCATCTTTACCCGGGTTAGATGTCCTCCTCCCTCCAAATAAAACGTCTAGTCGAGAAAAAGATGGAGATTTACTGATGGGGATGAGAAAGAAACGACAATTACGCACGGGTTTGTAGACGCGTCAACACTTCTGCGCTCCCTGTAACGCATTCATTTAAACTAAATCAAAAGTCCTCTGAGGTATTTCAAAGTCATCTGTACAATTGTCTGGATGGATTTCAGAGTTTCAAGGAGTGCCCCTGTGAGTGGTTGCCCATCTAGTGGAAGTGAAGCGCAGCTGGACCAAGCACAAGCCTGAACGACAACACTCGTGCCATGCTCTTGTATTTTTTTGTATTTTATTCAAACTTTCCCCCCTTGTGTGTCCGTCCAGCCAATCGCAGGAGCGGGGCAGTACTCAGCGTGGCAGACTACCCCCCCCCCCCCTTCCCCTGAATTTATAGTGGGAAAAAACGTCCGTGCATTGGTTCTTTTGATCCGCGATTTTTTATTTGATGTGGTGGCTTTTATTGGCATTGAAATGCCCATTTCCCATTCCACCACAAATTTATGAAGTGAGAATACGCATCTTGTTACACACTTGCTTGAAAATCAAGTGGGGGAAGAAAAAAAAAAAACTAAACATGCTAAAAAAAAAAAAAAAAAAAAAAAGTGATCCAACAATATTTGGCCAAATTCACTATTATTCAATGAATCAAATATAAGTGTTGAGTTTCCATTTAATCTGATTCGTCCAACAAAAACAACAATCAGATGGTAGAAATTGTGATGAAAAGGATTTTTATATAAATCTACTTCATTATTTACTAGTTGAGTTGCTCATGTTTGCCTATAGTTTAGAAAAAAAGACACTTGTTTTTCTTTCTTTCTTTCTTTCTTTCTTTCTTTCTTTCTTTCTTTCTTTCTTTCTTTCTTTCTTTCTTTCTTTCTTTCTTAATTCAGACGGGGCCTCCAGAGATCAAAGCAGCCATCACTCTTTCTCTCCCGTCTCTCCTCCTCCTCCTCCTCCTCCCTCCCACTCCAGTCTCTTCCAAACTTTCCTGGTCTACTGTATATTTTAAGTCGAGCAGAGCATCCTGATGGGAAGCCAGCTTTTTAACGCAGGAATGCCTCGTTACGGTTGAGGTAGGCTTCCCTCGAACAACCTATCATTTTAAGGACACATTAAAGTTAAAGTCTAGTTCACGGTCCAACAGTGATTATAAATCAAGATAACACTTCATAGTGGCGTTTGGTCTTTCAGCTTTTGACTGAGCTCATTCTAAGTGAAACAAATAGTCCACTTTAGGATTAGATTCTGCAGGGATGTATATGAAGATGACATTTATTATGACTTTTATATGATAAAAATAATATATATTGGTAGCTGTATCTGGTCATGAAAGTGTTGTGGCACCTTTTGAGTCCCCTTATTCCTTTTTTTTTAGCTAAAATATACATTGGTCAGGTACACGGGGAGTGAAGAACATCACAATAACAGTAAAAGTGCCTTTTAAAGACAAAACTTTCACTGACTGGAGCCCCGTGGTTAATCAGTTGCCTGAAGGATGTCGAACAGTTCTGAGCCAGGTAAGATGGATATGAAGTCACCAGCAGGACTGATGGTATTCATTGGGAACTTCAAACAGATGCTTGTATAGATTAAAACATGTGGTAGGGCCCAGGAGGAGAGGCTCTATCACAGATTGAGTCTAGTCACTTTGACCCATACCTCCCTGTTTTATCACACGTCATCCCCAAAAATGTAACCCTTAAATCACTCGCAGATGGACGCTGGCCTCTGACACACTCACTACCATGAAGAGATGCCCCGGCTGTGTGTCGAAATGTCCTCTGACCCAAGCTGGAGAGAAGTTGGAACTGCAGATGATCACACTTCACAAGGAGGAGGTGATTCAAGTGATATAAATGTGTGTATTTGGGGAGATATCACAAAGGATGCTCTTTTAACCCATTAACAACGGCGGTCTCCCCCTGCGCTACATTTAGCAGTTTACAACATTTAAATTATTGTAACTCGGGAACCATTTGTGTTATCCACAAAATTCAAATAGCACCACAAAGCTGAGATTCTGAGCTTTTTAAGACTAGATAACGCTTTACGGTGTCCCAATGTGGGACTTTATTACAAGTAGGAATGGACCGTTTCAGAGACTTCCACACAGGTTAAAAAAATTAATTATTAAAAATATGAATCCATTATATGTATGAGCAGATGTAAAATAGTTGAAGGTTTATTTTTGCAATCTCAAAAGGTTTCTAGTTGTGTCTAATAAATACACAAAAAAAAAATCTTTGTTTTTGTTTTGTTAGTAAAACATTTATTATTTATAACAATGATAATTAATGGCCAGATATTGAAAGTGAAGTTCTTCTTGGAAATTCAGATGCAAAAGAATGGGCAAAAAAGACACTTTCTGACACTTATTGCAAAGAAAACATGAAGACACCTGGGCGGCCTGTTATAACGGCAGTGTAAACAATCAAATGCATGTGACAGAGGACAGCTCTGCTACTGTCTCTGCGACGGTGGTTCGTTCTCTACTGTGCACCTTGTTTGAACTCGGAGTGCTAAGCTTTTCTGGCTTTCATTGCTAAATCTGTCTGTTCATTTTTCTTTGCCTCCCATCGTCTGTGTGTAACATAGACATAAACTGAACCCAGCAATTCCAAAAGGATTAATGCTTGAATTAGGTCATTTGAAAATGACCCAGCTGTTCTGATGGCAGTCCCCCCACAAGTGCCCCCTTAGCCCCCACAGCCCCCACCACATCTCCAGG
>JAPTYR010000030.1:22608630-22619360 GCA_029814505.1 Siphamia roseigaster | reverse complement strand
TCCAAAAAATTCAAGTACCCCCTGGGCTTCTTCCAAGTACCCCTGGGGGTACACGTACCCCACTTTGGGAACCCCTGTCTTAGTGTATTCTATTTTACTCTTCTGTAACATTTTTCTGTGCTTGTTTTGTTAATTGCTTTGTGCCAATTAAAAAAAAAAAGTCCTGTGTTCAAATCATTTCATCTACTGCCCTCTAGTGGTCAAACATAAGAACTACTGCTACATCACAGTGTGCTGCTTCCCATAATGAGAAGTTTTCTACTGTCAAGCTTTATTTATTTACTTATTTATTTATTTATTTATTTATTACTTTTTCCCCTCTATTATGACATAATGTTTGAGCTTCATAACATGTATTTGTTATTGAGCAAAATAAAATATGGCAAATGAAATTAACAAATAAGAATGAAATAAAATAAGAAATACAAATTATGACTCAAGCTTGGAAAATGCACATTTAATTTACTTAACCTTGAAACACTAAACACTTTAATGTCAATAAGATGTAAAAACAACAGGAACAGCACAGTAGTCATCGGAAACAAACATGTATATTATGTTACAGTTGTCACAAGTTGAGAAAATTTCCTATAATCTATGATAAATCTGGAAACACTGACTGTCTCACAACAAATATCATCTCTGTGACATATCAAGTATTTCAAACAAATACAATAAATGCACTTTATTTTGCCTTTATTGCATCCAGTGGTTAATACTGTAGTAATCAGTGTAAATAGTCCAATAGTAAAAAACAGATGTTAGTAAATGACTGAGTAAAAATGAAATTGAGAAATGAACACTTAAATCCCAGGCCAGCATTAAGTTTATTGTATCAGTAAAGTTGTAATTTCTATATATGTTAATTTCATTGTCTCTGTATCAATATATTATTGGACCTTGAATACTGAAAATATGTGGAAAAACATTAAAAAAAACAAAATCTGTAAAATAAGGAGGTAACAGAATTTCTATGGGATCATTTGGCAACAGAGAAAAATGATATTCAATAATTAGTCAATATCAAGTTGAAACCAAATGGAACAGAGTTACGATAGATGACATGATTACCTAAGAAAAGTTTAACCTATTAAGACCTAGCTCTACTATTATCTCAGTTCTTAAGTCAAATTTTCTCTATATTTACCTTTTTTAAGTGATTTATCACCATTTATTTACAATCTTAACCTCAGTATTTTCTATTTTATCAGTATAAATCATATATCTCTGCTATATTTAACTTCACTGATCATGTAGATGTTCAAAAAAACTCAGATTAGAGTTGATGGTTATGATATCAAAACCAGAGAAAACTACAATCGTCACTTTTTCAGTCCAATCTCTCATTAACTGAACTGAAACCCAGTGTGTCTGTCCACTGTCATCGGTTTTATTGGTGAATCAGTGTTGTAGAAGATGAAAGTGTTTCCACATTCACTACAGAGACTCTGAATGTCCAAATGGGTCATATCTGATAACCATGAAAAGATGATAAACAGCATTTTACACCAATTATTTATATGTATTGATATGATTAGTGGATCAACAGGTATTAAACAGTTTATATCAGTAGATGGTTTTGGGTGGTGATGGATGTTTAGGTCTTTATGGATTAAGACAGTTAACCCAAGAGTGTTTAAGAAGAAAAAAAATGGAAAAGTATGTCACAGAAAACACAGACCTTTGTAAAAGAGGTTTATTAACACATAATATATTTCTGGTATTGTCTTGATGTATGTTCATCAGGAGACTAAGAAAATAAAAGTATGTACATGTAGCTAAATGCAGCAAATATAAATGGCGTCTCTGCAGAAACAACAAAGGTAAAAGTAGCCTACATTTTTGCACAGTATTGCATTTTTCTAATCATGATCACTGTGTAAAAAATGAACTAACTTTATTTTATTTGAGCCAAAGAATGAATGAAAGAAGTCAATATTAATCTCAGTCAGTACAGTAAAAATAAATGTATGAAATTCTGCCACAGAATAGAACAATAAGAGCTGGAAATTGATCCAATTATTCTGGCAGAACTGGTGTAATTTTAAATAAAGATGTATCAAGTTTTACACAACATTGTTGATTTTAAATTGCCCACATGATGTATAAAGCACAAAATAATGTACTTCCCTACATTGTTCAGAGGTGCTTTGAGGTTACAGAGTCATTATGTGCTGAGAAGAACCAGGATGTTAATATGACAAGGCTCAGCACCCATAAAAAGAAGTATATGTGTAAAAGAGATGGACAGGGAACTGAGAACATATGATTCAATATGCATATTTGAAAATAATTCCTAAAAAAGGTGGTAAACAACTTTAAAAGTGATGTATCATCAAAATATGTTTTGTATAAAAGCAATCTAATTTTGTTCACTCTTTGTTGTCTCTACTTTTGACTTTACCTGAGTAATTTATCACCACTTATTACTGTATGATCCCATCATCTGAATGTGGCACTTTTCTATAAAATAGGGTATTTTCCAATATTTATTTATTTAATTTATAATGATCATGTAAATGTTCATAACATTTCTGAGTAAATATGAAGGTTATTTGAAGGCTATTAAAACAGAAGTGGTCAAGTTTTGTTTCTTTCTTTGTTTCGTGATGAATTAAAAAACTGGAGACCAATCTTGGAGTTTTAGGAGCTTCTTTGGTTTTTAGCTGAATTTACTGCTCTGGTCTTTCATTTCATTTATTTAGTATTTCCAATCTAAATGATTGGAAAAGAGCAGGATGAAGAAAATGTATAAAACCTGCCCCTTTCTTAAAACATGCTTACATCAGATAAGCTACTGTTACAGTAACTGCACAAGCTGTACGAGCTGTACAGCTAATACAGGAACCAGTTTACATGATAGTCAATTAAAATAAACAAATTCATAAATCCACAAGTAAAATAATTACATTACGTGTCTTCATTAAGCGTCTCTGTTCTCTCCTTATACAACTTCTTAAACTGAAAAATATTTGCACAGCTCTTCTGACAAAGAATTCCACATTCCGACACCCCCAACAGAAATACACATTTGCTTTAAATTAGTCCTTAATCTTTACTGTAAAAAATTAAACATCCTTCTGTGCTTTTCATCCTGTGATAAAACAAACCATCTCTGCAAATTTGCAGGCAAAGGTCTGTTTATCATTTTAAACACAATTAACAATGTCCTTAATTCAACTGAGTATTTAAACTTCAACAATCCTGATATAATAAACAACTGTTCCCTGATATTAACATTGCACACCATTCTTGCTGTTCTTGTTCTTTTCTGTTATATAAAAATGGCTTTGTGTTTCTCATATATGTGTCAGATATGGCATAATAAGGGAACAATATCAAATTTCCATGGCTTTATAGTTAAACATATATTTTGCTTTACTCAATAGAGAAACATATCTCATACATCTCATCTCTAAAGACATAGAAACAGCTTTAGTGAATTTCCATTTCTAAATGTCAAATTGATTAAAGCACATGTTTGATGTCCGGTATGTCCGTGAACGCACCTCGTTGGGGGGCGGTCTTTGAAAAGTTCTCAGGAAGCTGTGACTGACAAAACGAAACTCTCCCAACTTTGACAGGAAGAGTTTTCAACTTGTCTTTTAACAGTAACTTTCTTTAAAACAACCCCCCACTAAAAACAACATGCAGGGCAGCGCTTACGGGGCCTCGTTGGCCGGTGGGGCCTTTGACTTTGGGAGTTTTGTGAAACAGCCTCAAACTATTTTGCGCGTCCTCAGCTGGGTGAGTGACTCCACACAAATGCTAACGTTAGCATCAGTGCTAGTCTACTGTCGCATCACACAGTGCAGTGTATGTTAACAGATGTGCGTTGCCAGTGACCACACAAACCTGTCAGTTGCAGTTTTTATTACTTTTATTTGCCACTGACACAGAACAGAAATGTACTGTCTGATTAAAATCAACATATGTGTTAAAATGTGTAAACTGTAAGCATAACTATAAGCTGGTCAAAATTAGCCAATGTTAGCTTAACGTGTCCAGTGCTGTGTCACCACAGTAACAGCCATTTGATCATATGATTACGGACAATATATTTGGGTTTTCGTTTTCTTTCTTTCTTTTTTTTTGTAGAGATTATTTTGTTGTGCAAATTTCAAACAATAAAACTTCCAGAAGATGTCGCTCTTTTTCTGGAAGGGTTGTGCTAGACATAATCAGGAAATGAAACTTCAATAGTCAAGTGATGTGCACCTGCTGTTGTAATAATGACCTGGTTTTCCCCCTTTTGTATCATATATCACGCATTATTAATCATAAAATGCAAAGGTGGTTGGAAGTATGTTCACTTAAGTACAGTTCTGAGGTAGTTGCACTATTGTTTGGGCTTATGATTCTTAAATTGCTTTACTTCATCACATCTGATGAGATAGAACATGTTTTGCTGTACAGGTGTTTTCCAAATGCATCCAAAACTACTGCCACTGACCTTTCCCTTCTGTTTGTCATTTCCTTGCAGATATTTTCAATTGTTGTATTTGCTACAATCACAGCAGAAGGATATATCAACTCTGTCACTCAAGACAAAGGCAAGTGCATATTTAATGACAACGACAGTGCCTGCAGCTTTGGCGTAGGAATCGGGGTCCTGGCATTCTTGGCTTGTGTTGTTTTCCTTTTACTTGATGCCTACTTCCCCCAAATCAGCAATGCCAAAGAGAGGAAAACCATCGTTATTGGAGATTTGGCCTTTTCAGGTAAAAATGTATTTTCAGCATTGTGTGTTTGTACTATAGAGATGAAATATGCTGCATAACAGGAAGTGTAAGCCTGGTGTGGTTATTGTCATCACATTTGATCTTAATCTTAGCTCTTCGTTTCTCTTATTACTTTTCAAAAGCGCTTTGGACGTTCCTGTGGTTCATTTGCTTCTGTGTCGTGGCCAACCAGTGGTCCAAAACTACTGCCAGCTCTGCTATTTCTGGTGATGCTGCCCGTGCTGTCGTGGCCTTCTGTTTCTTCTCAATCATCACCTGGGTAAACCTCTCAGCGCTTCAAACATTTGACATGCAAAATCTTAGGATCACACACAACTCACACGACTCAAATCCCTCCCCAGGGTCTGCTGTCCTTTTTTGCTTTTCGAAGGTACCAAGAAGGTGTGACCGATTTTAACGAGGACTACAGAGATCCAGCCAATGACCACGTTACTCCATACCCAGCTGGTCCATATGCCAGCAGTGGCCCCACAGGATACCAGCAATCACCTTACTCCCAAAGTCCGGAAAATCCTGGAGATTACCAGCCACCCACTTACTGAGGGACTGACATTGAAACCTGTGAATCCATCAGGGGAGTTTTCTTTTCCAAACAACGATGTGTGCCGACAGTTCATTTACAATTTGGACTGCTCCACACTCCAGTTTTCCATACTGCAGAATGTTTTTTGCATATTTTTGGGCGCACTGATTTGTTTATAGTTTCTTTTGTTGTTGCATAGTTTGGTGGGTCTCTGTTGTGTGCTTTGATCCAAACCCTGCAAATATTGTTTAAGTGATTGATTTGGAAAGAGCGCGAACAGCTGTACCATGTTATGTTATATTCCTACCAAACAGCTGTACTCGGTGCCCCTTTAATTTAGTTTTAGTGCACTTTGAAACTTGTTAGAATCGAAAGAAAATAGGATGTGGATTTGCTTTATATCTTGAACATGAGTTTTTTTTTTTTTTTTTTCATGTTTGTTACTGAATCGTGCATAAACATGTTATACATTTCTTCATATACAGCAGATCAATAATTTAATCTTAACAATACCAATGAGCAATGTCCTTTTACATATGACTATTCCACAGGCTGATATTATTTTATCAGTGGATGCTGTGGAAATGTTCCCTGATAAACTACTGTAATGGCATCATATTCTTCCAAATTTTGTTTAATCAACCACTGAAAATGTCTCTTGTGCACTTGAACAACAGATCACTTCTTGAGGGTAGTTTGTTAGAATCTAATCTAAACTTAGCAGTTTTATTGTCAAATCTAATTCAGTTGAGTGTTTTTTTCAGGGGCCTATTTTAATTTAAGGTAGAAGATCCTGCCAATTACGCAGATATCAGTTGCCTCTAAAAAAAAAAAGTGCCTTCCTTTACTTTATTCACACATTTTTTGTTTTTAAATGTCTCTGCCACAGTTTGAATGCCGGAATTCAATGATCTTTGTGGAAAATATTTATTATTATTTCTTAATCCTTTTGGTCCAGGTACACATGACAATCACGCTGTAATTGTTTCCTAAATTGCCACTTTTGTGTGCTTTTCTTTTTCCTCACACTGTGTTCGTTGCTTACTGTTGTAGTCAAAAGCTTTACAGTAATTCAAGTGCCTTATACAGTATTCTGTATTATCAAGGTTTTGCCAAATAAATCCTTCACATTTAGATCCTTTGAGTCTGCCCATAATTTATATCCTGCTTTATAAAAAGGACAGAGAAAACAGGACGGACTCGACAGTGTTGGGCACCTTTAGCAAATATTTAAGTAGTGATTGTGGTGATGATTTAGGAGGAGCTTGTGACCTTTGATAAAAAGACAAAGGCTGTACATTCAAAATACTGTACCAGAGGTTTAATCTTCAACAGTCCAAAGTTAAAACCAGCTTCTACTCTATACTGTGCTCATTTTACATTATTTCCTGCTCTGGGTATTGTGAGATGATGTGGAATAAGAAAATCACTTTGTTTTTGATAAATTAATGAAAAGGACATTTTAAATAGCAGTTAACACCTTTACTTTACTTTACTTTGAAATGTGTCTTATTCTAAGGTTGACAGATAAAATTGCGGACAATGCGTTGCATGGAATTTGGTAAATTATAAATGTTTTTAAAAATCATTCACTACACACTTTTTTCTTCTGTTTACTTTAACCTCAGGAGATGTTATTTATTCCTCACTGCATGATGTAGTATGAAAACACATTGGGTTATTTCTATAGTGTTTTTATTGCCACACATGTTGTCTTTGAGCTTGATATGATCTGTTCCCAAATGACCCACAGGTGAGTTCCAGGAGACTTTGCTTGGGTCAACAAAGGTTAAAATAAATAAATAAATAATAATAATAAAATTTTTATTCCAAAAACATTTCAATAGGATACATTGCATTAACAATGTTTCATGGACATAAATGGAGATCATCAGAGAAGTTGGAATAATATTAATTATTTCATCATAATGGTACCTTTCCCTAGGTTGGATATATTAGGTAGCAAGTGAACAATCCTTAAGCCTGATGTGTTGGAAGCAGAAAAGTAAGTGAAGTATTGAACTCAGTGTTGCGATGTCATGCACCCAGGAAGCAAACTGTAGAAACTAATGTTATGGTTGATCAGTATGCTTCATGCATGTGGAAATGGCTTGTGCATTCCGTTTTTAATTCTACTTTAACTGAAACATTACTTTTACAGTATTGTAAAGTGTATAATATACCCATAGCTTGACTTTTATCAGAATCTGTAGATATGTGTTGAATTGGTCAGGATGGTTTTATAAAGTAGGTCATAAGAAACACTGCTTTAAATCATCCTGTTGAGTAAATGCTTTAAAACTGCCTTAACCAGTCACATGGCACTGTCTCTGGCACATGAACACGGGACTTTCCTGAGCACAGAATACTGGCATGCATATACTTATTACAACTTAAAGGAAGCGTGTCCAGATAAACTCGCCGATTTGCGGTTTTACGTTTCCCCACTGCTCTTGAACGCACCGTTGAACAAACACCACCGCCCCCTTGCGTCGACACGCACGCAGTCTGTGCACGAGGCTGACGTCACCAGCACATACAGGAAGTAATGATCGGCTGCCTGGCGAACGGACGAACGGGGAAAACGAGCAAAAAGGTCCGACGATCCAGGCGTTAGGATGATATTTGAGCTCCAACCGAAGGCGGACTGAGAGCTGGACGTCAAGCGCATGCGGTGAGTTGGGGGAAGAGCTGAGGGGCTGCTCCACCGGTGAGTTTTAGGGGAGACCCGGAGGCTGAAGGCTGCGATTTGTGATGGCATCCCTGTGTGTAACCTCTGCTCTGCTGGCAGGTCAGGGACATAAGCTAACATATATATACATACATACATATATACTGGTTAACTGTTAACTACAGGGAGCTTCAACCACTGTCAGAATAAGGGATTTTCAAAATAAAACACGTGTATAGGGGTGTACTGGCAGTCATTCCCTGCAACAGTGTTAACCCAAGATATATCTGAATGGTTCCCCTTGGGATAGTACTGCTCATACCATATTGTACCTGTTATTATGACCCAAGAAACTCACTGAACAAAAACACATAAAGCCAGGCCCATTGTGTAACACACATCTGTCTGAAGACTCTTGACCTGTTTGAGATTCTGCCTTAAAGCAATAAGTGAACACTTTATGGTCTTCACACATACTCTCCTTGGTCTGTTCCCTTTGAAGACCACCACCCAGATGTTTCCCTTCAGGAACAAGCAATTTGAAGATGCCGTTGTGGGACGTTTGATTGATGAATTCATAAAACACACATGCTTACAGATAATCTGAGTGGTATTTGTTGCAGCCCCCTGTCAAGTGTCTATGTGAGCAGAGCTGCATCTTATAGAGAAGGTGAGTTCAAGGATCACTGGGAACTACATGTGCAAATTCGTTCCTGCTGCTCCCACACTGACTGTTTTCTATTTCTTTATTGTTATTGCTTGGCTGATCTCCGGCCTCGGTTCACTCAAGGTTATCAGAGGACTGGTTACGTCACTCCAGCACCTCTCATATGCTGGATTGCAGTTTTGAAGTTAACATAGCTTTGTTTTTATCAGTCAGATTTCAGTTTGCACCACCTTTTTGCAGGGTGTTTATTCAGGTAATAGGGTGCTTTACTCAACTCTATATGATCACTGAAGTACATAGCTTCCCTCCTACAAGGCCTTTGGTGGCCTTTGGACTTGGTGCATAATCTTAAAAGTCTAGTAAATGTTTACTACTATTATAAGCCTTAGTCATGGTTGCATCACAAATACTCACAGTCCAGATAAAGAGTTCAGAAGACTGAACGTCGAGGTACATTGTCAGTACGTTGGGGTAAAATCAATGTCGCCCGTTAAACGATCTGGCAGGAGGGGACGGAGGGGTAAGACTTTTAAAGTTTAAATCGGCTGTGAAATACGTTATTGAGTTACTTGCATTTCAGAGTGGCCAGTTGTGTTGCACTGGACTGAGGGCCCTGATGTTATTGCTATAATGGACTGCTGTTTGGCTTGGGGGCCCTCTTATGAAAGAGCCTTTCAGTTCTTACTCTCCTTTCAGAGAAATGCAGCCATGTTTAGAGCAGTGAGCTCCTGAGGCCAGGTTTAGAGGTCCTGGAATTTGGTTGAAACTTGACGGCACACAGCTTCTACATTACAAAGCCTGACGGAGTCTCTTTATGTGTGGATGAAATACTCTGGCAGTGTGTCCAGGGGTTAACAGACCAAACAGCTTCAAGTGTTTTGGTTTTGTTGAGAGTGTTGATTTAACTTAAAGGTCACATTAGTTTGTGCCGCAGCTAAGTGAATATCAGTGTCGTAACGTATCCTGCAATTTGACTGGTTTTAGCCTCATGTAAGAGCTTGTCAATTAATCTAAATTGTTGACTGGAACTTTGGCATCAATAGAAGAACTCAAAAAGTACAAATGTCTTTATCTTACTTCATACTGGGCTTCAAGTAACTTGCATTATAGTAAAACCTTACTTGCATTTTAGTATAATGTGATATTTAGTAGCTTTTTGATTAATAGATGGATAGTTGAGTCAATAAGATGAAATTGAAGGCGAACAAGTGAGTCTTTTTTTTATATGAATCTTTTAAAGAAGGAATTCTGTCATTGGAATTAGATGAACAAATTGGAAAAATGACTGGTAGATCCTGTGTCACTTGACTCTCCTGGTCAACCTGTTCACACTCTATTTTATTGTCACGGAACAGGCTCCTCCCAGCCTCCACGTCAACAATTGAACAGCCAACTGATACTCACAGGACTAAAAGACAAACCACTTTCTGCTTCATTCTATGTTTCATTTTGCTGAGAAAACAATCACAGTGTCTCGATGTGAGCTCTTACAAGAGGCTTAAAATGAAGGAAGATCTATATCCCAGCAAAAGGAAAGCTTTGATTCTGTCTGTCAACTAATGGAGAGTAGGTAGGATCTGTCACACTGTTGTCTGTGCTGTTACAATCTCTGTAATGTTTGATTGAATCATACTTGTCTGACAATATATTTCAATCCTGGTATTTATTTGGAGTTTGTCATACTTCTACTTACCTCCCCATTGTATATGAATGTTGTGAACTTTGGTTTTGTCTCAGTCAAACCACAATTACTCAGTCTTATCTAAACCTCAAAGAGGACTCAGGATTTTTTTTCAAGACTACAACTTCAGGGATATTAATTGCTTGTGGGTTGTCTGATTTAATCCTTAATATCATCACTGTGAGGTGAAGAAAAATGTTGGTGTTTCTGTCAAGGGTTTTCTGTTGATTCAGTTGGAAATTATCCTCTTGATGATGATTGGTATATCAGTATTATGGTATGTAAATATACTGGTTTATTTTTTAAAAAAATCTGTAATTTATAGAACAGATGATTTATTAACTCTTGCAGGAAATTATTTGGTTATGGCAGCAGTAAAAAAAAAAAAAAAAAAGAAACTGACCCATCCCAATAGACAACAAACAATGTAGTGTGTGTATATGTGT
>JAPTYR010000030.1:22555666-22570822 GCA_029814505.1 Siphamia roseigaster | reverse complement strand
AAAACAATGATATACTGTATGTTATAGCACAATGTTTATATTGTGATAAATATTGTCTTTCCTCCCAAAATGCCTCAGATGGTTTCTTAATTTCTCTCAACAATGACTATTTTTCTTTTTTAAACAGAATACTTTTGTCCATAACAGTGTATTTGTTAATACTACTTCCAGTTCAAGTGTTAAAGCTGACGATGAATATTATTACTGCCGCCTTGGAGGTTATGTTTTTGTTTGTCTGTCTGCAACATAACTCAAAGTTATGGACAGATTTCGATGAAAACTTCAGGGAATGTTAAGGAAGATTAAAGGAACAAATGATTAGATTTTGGTGATCCTAAAATTGCCATTATTGAAAGACAATTTAGTGAATAACTACTGAAATAATATTAACATGAATCCACTTGCTAGAGGTACATTTTTATGGTCAAGGAAACTAAAGATGAAGACAAACTGCTTGTAGGACTATTACTTTAGGTGGAAATCCCAATATGGGGGGAACTAAGCTGCTTGGTGGAGGTCTGAGTGCTTTTCTAGTTCAGTTATATTTTTATTTTCTGTGTTGTTGTCAGCTTAAACGTCTTCTATAAAATGTTTATTAGTTTCCTGACCATTAATGAAAGCATTTCATAAACTACTTCTTTCTGCCACATTTTACAACGTCCCATTTGCTCCTTTACAGGCAAGGTTGAGACTGATGGTAGGATGCATGTCACACTGTGTGACTTCATTGAGTCCTGGGAGACCTTGACCGCCACCCAGAAAAAGAGCCTGACTCAGCGTTATGAAATGGGCTGTGACTGCAAGGTAGGAACACGGTTTGGAAAGTTACAGGACAGTTGGGGTTGAAAATGCAGTTTATGGTGCATTAGCTATCAAGAATCAGGTGTAAAACGAAAAGTATATTGGTTGTTAGAAACTCAATCTTAACTCTGGGCTCCTTCCTGGTCCTCAGATCACTCGCTGCACCTCCATCCCCTGCATGATCAGCGGCCCAGCAGAATGCCTGTGGACGGACTGGGTGATCGAGAAGAGTGTGAATGGCGAGCAGGCCAAACACTTTGCTTGTATCAAAAGGAGTGATGATTCTTGTGCCTGGTACAGAGGGGCAGCGCCACCCAAAAAGGATTTCCTGGACATTGAAGACCCTTAACTCCACCTCTGTGCAATGGTTCGAGGATGTCTGCAGCTGAAATATTCTAATTGTCAAAAATACACATAAATCCACCTGTCAAACTGTAAATGGTTTTTGTTTAAAAAAAAAAAAAAGTCTCCATGTTGCAGTAATTTTATAAATACGAAAAGTGGTATTGTATTGTTTCTAAATGTAGGTTATGAATTCAGCACTTTTTTTTTTTTCCCCTCCACCAAATCCAAAGCACTTCATCATAAACCACTTCTCCTGCAGCTCAAATAAAGGGAATCCTCACAATACAGTGTTAAGTTTTGAAGCTATTTGTTCCTGTGCTATTCATTTTTTGTTTTTTCTACCAAAGATTTTGTTAAGTGAACTATAACTCTACTATGAAATACAGTCATTCCTATAAATATTCTGTGAATTTGTAAGTTGATTTGAGGAGAAAAAAAAAACCAACATTGGCTGGAAACTGGCATCCTGACTTGTGTGACAGCAGAGCTATCACAAGGAATGATAACCACGTCTTGCCTGTCCTGCTTTATTCTTGTTTTATGTGCTGAGTATGTAAACCCCCCCCCCTCTCATAAAGTTTGGCTGTTTATATACTGGGGGGGGAAAAATACATATATAGCAGCATGTTAATGATCACATTTCAGGTGCCAGTTGGAGCACAGTCAGTGCATTTACTCTGTAACTAATTCCTTTAAATAATCCTAAATAGACAAGAATGCACTTTGAACACAATTATAAAAAAACATTCATATTTTCTCTAATGATAAATGTCTGCAATGAGGATTGAATCCTCTGTTTTGTATTATGTATGTTTTATATCACAGCTCTTCTTTGTAATGCTTTAGTGTAAGAGCATATTTTATTTAAGGAGGTTATGTTTTGTTACATCCAGGTGAAAAAAAAAAAATCCCACTTGTTTGCTCCTTTTCTGAGACCCTATTGGTACATATAAAGAAAATATTTGATATAATAGGAGCAGCAGAATGTATGAATATTGTGCAGTTAAGGTCAAACTGAATCTATTCACACTGCGTGACACCTACTTAAGAACAGTGAAATAAAGATCACATTAACCATTATGTTATTTGCAATGGAATGACCACATGAAGCAGATGTCTTTTGTATGAATATAGAGTAGAGATTTCATTTGAAACTGTAGTCAAGTATGATGTCTTGTGCTGGTTTCACATGAGACTTTGAAGAGAAGGAAGGTTTTTTTTTTGCATGCATATCCAAACGGAAACAATACTGTACATTTGACTATTATATTAAATGCCAAACCCTGTTTTGTTTGCTTTGTAGTGGTTATTTCACACACTATTGACTACTTCTCTAAACAAGGATGAAAAATTCTGCACTTACCAAATAATTATGAAATAATCCATTGATATTTGTTGGAATATTCACAAAATATCAGCAATGTTTCATATGCCTATATCAATATCATCAGTCTATATTATAAAAGCCAAGTGGCCTCTGTGTGTGTGTCCAGGGATCCCCACAAAATCTGGAAAAAGTGCGCAGCTGCAGTTTGGCCCATGTATGTATTTTTGGTCGAGGAAGACAGTAGTGAAAACAACAAGTTGATAGGACCAATATTTCAGGAGATTTTAGTAATTTTGGAGTACAGTAGCCTTACAATCACCTTGCTATGGCCAGAATACTATGGCAGTGACTGTTGGACAAATGTGGCACAGCATCCACTAATACACAACAGCATAAAAACTACCACATCTGGCACTCATGTACACTAGTTCACATTTATCTAGTCCAATTTTATTTGTAATGCACTTTAAAATAACAGTGAGGTCGGTGAAAGTGCTGTACACATTTGCATTAAATAAATAAATATATTGCCAAAAAACACAAAAATGGAAAATACAATTAAAACCAAGGACAAGACAATATAATCCACATCTCATCTCTGGATTATTGAATAATTCAGTTAAACCAAATAGTGAAGTCTAAGATCTGATTTGCAACCTTATATCGTTTTGCTGCCATCTAGTGGAGAAAATAGGATATGACATCCACAAATATTCAGTCTGTACAAATATTTCATCATTATATCATTATGCAAAGACGAGATTCCTGACAGCAGCTGTAGTTGCTATAATTCTGACATAATGTATTTATGCTATTTTAGCTCTAGAAATACAATAAATTACAGAGTATCCAATAATACCCAAACCATAATGAAAGCTACAAAATGTGTGCATTATTTATCCCTCAAAGTCCAAGAGAACTGGTGGTACCCAAAAGCCTCTACTGAATAAGTTTAGTGGCATTAATCCTATGTCAACTGCAGTTTCTCAATTTTATTTAGCATCAGACAGGATGTTAAATAAAATAAAATAAAATAATAATAATAAATATTCAAAAAGCTCAGTAATGAACATAGAAACACCATTATGTTGTGCAGCTTCCCGCACTAGTAAAATCCAAGTAGTATGACAAATAACAAGAGTTGTAGATATTTGGTTTTATGCTATTTTAATGAACACAATATTTAATTGAAGATATAATTTTTTATTTGTTTTTCTCAGTTTCGATATAATGACCTTTGTATTCACTCTAAGCTTTTATGAACATCTTCATGATAAATTGATTAAATATAAGACTAAACCAGCTTTTCCTTGGTTAGAAAAGTGGTGCAGTTACATTATGACATATTTAGCTTCTGGGATGGAAAACTTAAACTGCTCCGTCTGACTGGAAAAGCTTGTTTGCATATTATACAGTAGAATATAACTGGGAGTGCCTGCGCAAATGTGAAGTTTTCCTTTACACCAATGCAAAACACATAGGCCACTCCCCACCCTGGAGTGATAAAATGCTGCCTGACAAACCCTCCCTCTTCAGTTTTCTATGCTACTGTGTATCAAGTGTTTTTCCTTATTGTCATGGATCTTCAGACATGAGGATGGATCAAAGTACCATACGCTGAAGGGTAAGAGTTGATCTTATAGATAGTAAATTAGGCATTACTAATTACTAACATTTTGACATTATATTTTCAGGAGTTTTTGGATTGAACTTGCTGAGTCAAGGCAGAGCTGTTGAATCATGTGATCTGTTCCTGCTTCAAACGTCATATATCACATGATTTTTATTTTTATTTTTTTAAATCTAAACAACCTTTGAAGCAATGATTCAATGGTCAAGGTCTGATGTATGTATTGATACTTCAGTGTCATGCTGCCATCAGTTAAATATTAGATGTCGAGGATAAGCAGACCTGTGGCTTGAAACAGAGCACAGTTTATCAACAGACACTGAAGGCTGTTCACTGTTGGCAAGTGGAGAAATGGCTCACCAAATGAATCAGCACAACCAAGAAAAACTCATCTGTTCGATCTGTTTGGACCTTTTTAAAGATCCAGTGACGATTCCTTGCGGACACAGCTACTGTTTGACCTGCATTACAGACTTTTGGAATGGAGATGATGAGAGAAGGCACATGTGTCCTCAGTGCAGGAAGAGCTTCACACCCAGGCCAGTTCTGATGAAAAACATCATTTTAGCAGATTTAATAGATGATCTGAAGGGAGCAGCTGCACCTGATGGTTGCTACGCAGGACCTGAAGATGCGGCCTGTGATTTCTGCACTGGGAAAAAGCTGAAAGCCTCTAAGTTCTGTTTTAAGTGTATGGTCTCTTATTGTGAGCAGCACCTCCAGGCTCACTGTGATGATGATCGATTAAAGAAGCACAAGCTCTCAGACATTCAGAACGCAGTCTGCTTTCGCCATCATGAGGTGATGAGGATTTTCTGCCGCACTGATCATCAGTGTATCTGTTATCTGTGCTCAGTGGATGAACACAATGACCACGATACGGTCTCAGCTGTGACTGCAAGGGCTGAGGGGCAGGGAGAGCTCAGCATCAGTCGGCAAAATATCCAACAGAGGATCCAGGAAAGAGAAAAATATGTGATGGCAATTCAGCAAGGATTGAATGCCATCAATCACACAGCTAATGAGACTGTTGTAGAATGTGGAAACATGTTTGCTGTACTGAAACAATTAACTGCCAAAGGAAACAATGAAGTGAAGAAGCTGGTCAGATCTCAAGCAGAGGCTGAAGTGATTTGGGTAACAGAGCTTCAGAAGAAGATCCAAAAGGAGATCCATGAGCTGAAGTGCAAAGACGCAGAGCTGGAGCAACTCTCACAAACAGAAGATCACATCCATTTTCTGAACAACTACTCTTCACTTTCACGTGTGAGTGAATCTACAGACTTAGGCAAAGTCAACTTCAGCGATACTCTGTCATACTTTCATTATGTGAAGGCAGCTGTGTCAGAGTCCACAAACAAAATGAAGGTCGCTCTGGATGAAGAAATGAATACACTCTCATCTTCTGTGGTTAAAGTGAAGGCTTCACTGCTACAAAATAAGCTCCAAACCAGGCCTGAGCTTCAGATGCATTTTTGTCACATTAAACTGGATCCAAACACAACACACAAACGTTTGTTTCTGACAAAAGGGGGGAAAAAAGTAACAATAGTGAATAAAGACCAGAATTACTCTTGTCACCCAAACAGGTTTGTTGAATGCCAGCAGGTCCTGAGTAAACATGGTCTGACCGGATGTCATCAGTGGGCTGTGGAGTGGAGCGGGATTGTTAGTATAGCAGTCGCATACAAAGGTATAAGCAGAACAGGGACCTTGAAAGAATGTGCATTTGGATGGAATAACAAGTCCTGGGCATTAAGGTGTGACAGCAACCGCTATGAATTCTGGCACGACAACATCTCAGTTCCAATTCCAGGTCCTCTGTCCACTAGAGTAGGAGTTTGCCTGGATTATAAGGCAGGTACGTTGTCTTTTTACAGTATTTCTGAAACTGTGACTCTCCTCCACACAGTTCAGGCCAAGTTCACTCAGCCTCTCTATCCTGGGTTTTGGCTTCCAGGTTTCACTGGAGATAGTGTTCAGGTACTGGAGGCAGAGTATACATGAGACACTACTGAGAAGTGTTGTGTGTCTTTATCTGCTTTTTTGACATTAATTTTCCTCTTTGCACTATAGATATTAAAGATATGGTTTACTTCGCCCCCCAAAGGGGAGGTGAGGGTAATGTTTTTGGGTTTTGTCTGTTTTTCTGTCTGTCTTTATTTGTCAGCAACTTTACACAAAATAAAATTTCAGGAAAGGTGCAAGGTGGTCCAGAATTTTCCCATTAAATTTCAGTGAATGTAGGTTAAAAGTCTAGGTCATCGAAAAAGAGTTTTCACAATGACAAGAGATAGGGTAAATGTTTGCGAGGGGTGGAGTTTTTTTGTGCCTGGCACCACTTGGTTTGTTTTGCTGATTCCTAATTTTGGAAAATACAAATGTGTAAAATATAGTATTTAAAATGTGCCTTTTCTTATCTATTTGTGATTGGAAATCTATTCTAGGAAGAGTGGTGAAAGGTATTTCAACCCTTTTACTCAACTTCTACCTATAAGTACAATGTTAAAGTACTTTTATTTGAATATTTCTATTCTGTGCTACTTTACTCTTCTATATCGTCAAATCTCAGGATCTTAATTCTTTATTTATTTATTTAATCTACAGATGTGTAAAATGTGTATGGATTTTTAAAATTATTTAAGTTTCAGTTGTATGTTGATATAATATATATATATTGATATAATATATAATTCTTGTATATAATATAGTGTTTATGATTTGTAATGCATTGGACAGAGCAATGTGCACTGTCGTTCCATAAATTAAATACAATTTCTTTAACATCTTCATGTAATTTTTGCTATCATGCTATGCAAAATATTGCTCTGAGGAATGTTGATGTTGTTGTTTTTTAAACTCACACCACTGAGCCTTGTACTGTCTGACCACTAGAATCTTACAAGATTTGATATTTGTAAAGCAGCAGAATGTACAATAATGTAATAAGAGGCTAATCTAATTCTGCATGACACATCGTAAGATCACCAAGAGCTACAATGACTGTATTGACCGCATTGAAATGTTGATAACAGTGGGGGAAAAAAAGAAAACTATTTGAAGTTTCTTTTCCTTTGAAGTTGTTAGTTTCATATTAGATTTTGAGGAAATTGCATATCTTTCTGAATGCCTAATGATCTAGCCCTTTTAAACATCCATGTTTGAATTTATCATTTTTATTACATGAATTTATTTGGTACTTGGTGTTGTTTTATTGTTTGTATTTTTATTGCTTTTAATTGTACAGCTGTTTTAGATCCTTAACCTATTCTTGTGTCTAAGTTTTTTTAATTTTAGTTCTATTTTTTTCTTCTGTACTGTACTTTTGTCCACTGTGGTTGTTTTAAAGTGCTTTACAAATAAAGTAGAGAAAGCTTAATTGTTAATCTTCCCCTTTTAAGTTGCCCTGGAAAAAAGCATCATCTAAGTGTAAGTGATCTGTAAAAATACAGTACATTAGAATAAATGTTGAAACCAGGTTGTCTGTTTTGTTTTTATTTTGCAGTGTTTATTTCATCAATCCAACCAATGGCTCCAGTTTTATCCCTAGTCCTTGATTTAGTCTTGGTTACTAGTGCAGGTCCCATGCCTGAAAAGGGGTAGGATTGTGTCAGGTAAAACTTAAAATTCAGCATAAAACTCCTGCCAAACTAATTAGAAATATTTCATTAACATTATTACTTTGTGTGCAGAAAAGAAACTGCAATACATTTGGGTGACTTCCTTACTCAGATACACCCCCGTTCATGTGAAAGGAAGGCACATGCTGAACAGTTTAATAAAGTGTAAATAATCGTGTTGAGGATAAATTTAGGGTTCATCCGTATGTTTTTGATACTCAAAGAAAAGTGCTAAGAACTGTTTTGCGGCCCTGTAACATAATTCTATTGCCCCCTAGTGGATAAAATACTATGAGGCATCCAACATAGACATTTCTCTATCAGTATGCCAAGGTACTGTGCAAAGTGCGACTTCATTATAGAGTTACAGCAGTGTAATATAATGTTGCAGCTGTTATATACATAGAGGGTAAAGTACATGTAGAAGTGAATCTTCAATTTATGTTTTAAAGCATGTGATGTCCTCAGCTCGTCGTGGAATTGGGTTTCAAAATGAGGAATACCAACTGTTATAAGGGGGATTTGGTGATCCGCGTTAAGGGTGAGTTTTAAGTCCTCACGAGGTAAATTAAACGATGCATAAAAGGTGCTTTATGTCATAATAGGTGAAATTCTCCCATAAAGAAAAAGAAATGACCACTCGTTTTACATTAAAACTGTTAATCATGTATTCTTCAATGGTAAACAGCTCTGTCTGGAAGTCACGTGTGTCTCACTGTTGAAAGCGCAACGTCAGTTCAATCCCCGATTGGTGGAAACTTTTAGCGACAGCGTGACCTGGCCTCTGATTGGCTCGTGAACCGTGCCAGTCATTGCTGCCCCCGCCCTCTGATAATGCAGCATGGGCGAAAATACCAGACCCAAGCGCTACAGCTGAGGAAGCAGACTCGCTACTGCCGACGTTTTTGGACGGTTGAGCGAAAGGTGAGGGAAGGAAGGGTTATGGCATATTTGTTACAATTCACATGGCTCATGTTTAACGTGATGTCTTCGAGTAAATTGGCGGGATGTGGTGACTAAGGATTGCTAGCGCAGGGACGCCTAGATGCTAACCCACATTGCAGCATTGAGGGAGGTTGGAGGCTGTCGCCACGTTAAGTTAGCTCGCTTTGCTAAATTGTATTTCCTGTACGCACACGATTAACCATTAAAAAAACGACACAACAGCCTACACTGTTGGACGAGTGATTCAATATTTCAAGGGTATACATTCAAGTAACAAGTAGGACAATTTTTCCGACGCTTATGTCGACATTGTGGTTGTGGCTAGCAGATTAGCATATAGCTAGCGGTATTGCTTGCTATTATGAGTGGCCCGAAGTGTGAGCGTTACAGCTGGCGTTAAAGCTGGTGTATATCGGTTTAGAGGACAACTTCGCGTTGCTTGAGGTTGATAAAACAACCACTCAGCGGTGAAGCGTTAAAAAACCCGAGGCGCTAATAAGCCTCTAATAACCGAGCTACTACAGTGTGATTTTAGGTAGAAGTGACAGCAGCATTAGCGCTGCTTCCACTGAGTCAGAGCTTTCGTCTGACTTCATCACCCTCGAGGACTTAGTTGTGGATTGAGGGTTTTCTGATTTTTGGGCTGATAAATCCTATTGCAGTGAACTGTGTTGAATTTTCGCTGTGATCTTGCAAAATGGCCTTGTCACAATTGTAATAATTTGCCTTTATTTAGAAATGTCAAATAAAAGTAACGTTACACGCTGTAGATCTAGGTACATAGCGAAAATCTTCACACACATTTAACTGCAAAGATGTAATCATACATCCTCAGTCGTGGACACTTTGCATAGCTCTTGTGGCATCACACGTCATCATATCTTTAAAACCGCAGCTTTTGTGTACATTACACAGTATTTGCGCGATGAATGTTGCTAAAATCATGTTCATATACCAAATTAACCCCTATAAAATATACTCTGCTGAAAAACGAGGGAGGACTTCAGTTGTGATACCACATTATGAGTGTTAAGTGTTGTCACTGTTCTGATCGTTTGTAAGTATAATGAAAGAGTTATCTGCCAAAGCCAGGTGATAACAGCTTAACCCACTGTCAAAATTAGTTGCACTGTTTTATTCAGTTGGAAGAGTTTCATTGATGAAATCTGCTTGTAACATTTGCATTCAGTGAAAAACTATGTATTCTGGACTATAAACACAAATTTATTAACCATGACTAACACATTAGTGTCAATACCTATATTACAGAAATATGTTTTTGTCAACACATGATTATATATATTAGAATATGAGTAGCTTCTGATTGCAGATTATATAGTCTCTATCCTCGAGGAGAAGCTATGGCTAATTTTTTATTATCATCTATCATTACATGCAACTGAACACTCAGCTGTGTGTTACAATGGATTTTTATTGGTTTGCTCACAGTTGAGAGCTAATGTGATTGTCCAGTAGGAGCAGATCTGCTTCTATGAGCAGATGCACTGTCTCTCTACAGACTGGACACACGCACTGCTGCTCAGTCTGCTCTGTTCTTCTGGTTATTTCACTGGTACAAGCTATTTTCTGACAGCATTACATAAAAATTGCTTTGGCCAGTGCTGTGTTGGGTAAAGCAAAAGTGAGATCACCTGACTGCAGTCTCATTGGGAAGTTTTCCTAGTTGCATGTTCTCCAAATATTACATTCCTTTTTTATCTGTATATAAAGAAAATACCACATTGTGATAGGGCATATCAGTACCTGAGTACTATTTAAGTAGTCCTATTGGTTTTAGTTTAGATGATCAAGTGATTATTCAGTTACATTTCAAACTGACATTTTTATGCTTTTTTTTTTCTTGTTAGTGATACTGTTATGTAATCCAACATTTTCATCTGTGCTCTCTTTTCATCACCAACAAAAATTTGTCTCCTCTGACCAATCCCCACCATTAGTGTTTTTTATTGATATATAAGGTCTGTTAATCTAGATATTATTTAAGTCAAGGAGCTAATTTTAAAACCTGCCAAAAGACAAAAAATGTTCCCTTTTAATGGCAGGATTATAGATAATTAACCAATCAGGGCAGACATTAAAATATACCAAACATAACATGCCAAATGACGTGACTAATTGTTTTTTAATTGGATTTATTTCTCTCTCCTGTGATGACAGTAATCTGATGTAACTCTTGTGTTGTGGCCAGCAATTAATCTTTCTTGCTTGGTCTCACAGTTGCATCCCTGCAGTTAGCTGTGTCCCTGTGGGCTTTGTCGTTCTTAGTTGTATCAGTATCAGCAGCACGTGAAGGTCATTGTGCCCTTGTGCATACAAAGCATGTTCAGCCCTCCTTCCCTCCTCATGACGTCATAGCCCACTCTGATGTGCACGACTCTGATGGGACCCCATGCCTCTGGTGTTTTGTGTGGCACATCTACATGACATGCTTTCACTTTTGGGCTTTTAACACATGAGGCACCTCCGTTACATTCGCGGTAATTGAGGCAATAGGAAGGTGAATGATTGCTTCGCTCTCTTCTCAGTCAGCACTGAACATGTTTTGCCAGTCTGCTGACATTTGTAGAAAATAACACATCACAAATCATTCACTGGGCTGACTCTGGCAGACAGTTGTGAAAATGTGCACACACTGTAATCTATACTGAAATGGTCCTTTCAAGTGCACTCAGCTACACTGTATTTAAAGAGACAGTAGTCGGTTAATGCAAATGTTATTTTTTTTCCAGTGACATTTGTATTTTTTGAGACTTCCAATAGGCCTGTCACTACTATTACATAATAGTTATTTGAGCTAATTGCATTTATTATGTATAATCATGTCATATAACTGCATTCACTTTTATGAAACAGCTGGATGAAACTGGAAGTTCATCACTTTCCATCTTTTGAGGTGTGATCAGTGGTCTTTTGATGCTATTTTCTAATTGTGCTTCCTTCATGTCTGTCTTTTGTTGAGCAGTATTTGTTATTGCTTTGAGTGTTTCAGTAATAGGCCTTGTGCATTTAAGTTATTTATGATAAAAATGTATTTATTTAAGCTAAAAAAGAAATAGCAGAAATGTATGTTTCAGCATCCAATATCAATCTATGGTGATTCATTATTCTTTAGTTTAACTGTATGGGTATGACTGTTTTAGACATGTGCTCTGATAGTGCCATGATACAAACAGTAAAAGTTGTATGTCTCCTAAAATATAACCAACCTAACAACGTATATTAAGATATAATGACATAAAATACCATTTTAATCAAGCAATATGCCTTTAGGTGTAATAAACGTCACAGTAAAATGATTGAGAAGGTGGGAAATGATGAATCATAAACAGGTTGTATTAGGATTTGTCTTGGCTGTGAACAGCAGCTGTTTATGCCTTATGTGCTCTAAATACTCATCCTGTCTTATCAACACCCTCCCCCACCTTATGTTACCAGTGCCTGATGTCTTGCATAACTGTGAGGACAGCTGCCAAGACACAGCTGCCTCCTCAGACCTTAACACGGCCAATCTGTATATCTCTGTAAGGGTTTTATAGTGGACTTGAAAGGTAATGATTTTAAGCCCTATCAGACAAGGTCATTAATGACCACTTAAGTCATTAACCAAGAGATAATTTAACGTTATTAAATCATGGTGAGGCATCATCATGTCAAGATGAAGTTTAGGACGTTAATGCTGCCATTGTCAGAGGTTTATATGCTTCTCCACTAACTCTGTGAATGAAAGAGAGAAGTGATTCTACAATGAAGAGGATGATTAGGGTCTCTGCTTTGTACATGAAATCCAACCCCCCGTTTTATGAAAATAATATGAAGAGGTAAGTTTGGATTGATTCAGTAAACACTGATATGCATGATATTGTCTTCTGCAGTGATGTTCCAACAATGCCGATAGTAGATAAACTCAAGGAGGCATTGAAACCTGGTCGAAAGGAGACGGGTGATGAAGGTGACCTCAACAAACTGTTGGCCTCTTCTGCCAAGAAAGTCCTTCTGCAGAAGATAGAATTTGAACCTGCCAGCAAGGGGTTCTCCTATCAGCTGGACAGCTTGAAGAACAAGTATGTGATCCTCAATCCCCGGAACGAAGCTGCAGCAGTGCAGAAGGCCACTGAGCCTGCCCAGATAAAGAGGCAAGGTAAGCTCCAAATGAATGTGGCTTCCTAAAAAAAATCTGTCTAAAATGTTTTTAGGTTTTAGTTTAATTTTAGTTTGTTTTGACACAGCTGATGTGTGATCTGCTGTTAACTTCACAAAATGTCTTCCTCCTTCAGCCTCTGAGAATGTTGTTGGGAGCCAGAGTGATGGCATTCCTGCCCCACAGAAAATGCTCTTTCCAGGGAACAAGCTGACCCTTAAATGGGAGCGAGTGTACAGGGTGGGAGCCGGCCTCCACAACCTAGGAAACACCTGCTTCCTCAACTCCACCGTGCAGTGTCTCACCTACACCCCACCACTTGCCAACTACTTACTCTCAAAGGAGCACAGCCGTGCCTGTGAGTACTTGACTTATGTAGAGTAACAGCACTTATCCTCCCATTCACTACCTTTTTTTTTTTTTTTTTTTTTTTTTTTTTTACAACACTGCTCCAATATAGTTAAAAATTTTGGAGGTGACTTGCTACTGTTGACCTTTGTGAAAATTAATGCAAAGGAAAAGCGGGTGGAGAGGATCAACAGAAGAAGGTGTTAGTTTGCCAGGTTATGTTTGGCCACAAAACATTCATCAGTTTAGGATTTTTTTTGTCTGAATTTTTATTTATAAATTGTAAAACAAGCTCAATGACACACATCTCACATTGTCAATCAAAGTAATCATCAGATTTTTGGCTTTAATTTCCAATCTGCATCTGAATATCTGTCCTAAAAATGCATGAGAAAATGTTTGATTCTGCTCTTGCCATATATTTCTGTAATGCAATCAGGTTTTGTAAACGTTAAAAGCCAATTAACAGACAAAGGACTTTTTCTCAGAATTTAAACACTGACTTTAATTTTCATCAGACCAAGGGCTGATTAAATACCAGTTTCTATAACACTTTTATTGGTTTTGTGGTTTATGTTTTGCTGTGCTTTGTTCTTGTTTCAGGTCATCAGTCAGGCTTTTGTATGATCTGTATAATGCAGAACCATATCATCCAAGCCTTTGCCAACACAGGCAATGCCATAAAACCCGTCTCCTTCATCAGAGACCTAAAGAGTAAGTCCGTAACGTCGCTTCAACACTGACTGTCTGAGCAGGGTGCACTTGCTTCTTACAATGTAGGTTGTATGAGGAGTCACAGACACCTGATTTTTGGTTGAACGTTGCCAGAAGCTCAGTGACGCAATAGTGGCTACAGTGTGTCATGTGATGAGTCGGTATCTGCAGAGCATAAGTGGAGCGTTGAGGCTGCGGGCTGTGAATGAACAGCGTGTAGTGAAGAGAAATGAGGTGTTAGTTGCACCTTGACATGGTAAGGTACAATGCTGTAGTCTCACAGGAGGCTCCCCTTTCCTTCTCCCTACCACCCTGCTACTTTATGTGCTGCTGCAATCATGTCTCCACCTCCTGCGTGTCTTTTTCTGTCTCTGCCTCCCCCATCGTCTCCCTTCCCTCCCTCCTTCCCTGATGCCCTCTCCGTCTCCTTGTGACTGCAGGCTGAGAGGAGCGGCTTTAGCACAAAAATGTACTGTCCACCTTTCCTGTTCTTTTCAGATAGGTAGGCGACAGACAGTTTCTGTGTCTGTATTTTGTTTTCGTTTCTTAACCTTCTATCAGATGGTTGCCACTAGTGCTGCAACCAATGATTATTTTCAATCTTTATCTGGTGATGTGTGCAATTATTTGTTTAATAAAGTGGAGATCAGCATTTCCTATAGTTCCAAATTAAGTTCTTAAATGTATTGACGAAGAAAAAAAGAATCCAGAGAATTCTTACTTAAAATGCAACTTTAGATCAGTTTTTAGTCTTAACTTCACCCCATGGCATGATTCTGAAAATGATCACAGTCTGAACCCTGGTGAGGTGGAGATGATTGGTGTCTGAATATCCAGGTATGGATGTGAGAGTAGCTCAGCTGGCTAGTTTGAGGTTTTGTGACCTGATTCTCTTCAAAACTTCAACTGCATGCAATATTTATATCTTCTTTGTTATTTCTTGCTGTCATAGTCTGATTTGCTGTTGTCACTGAGTGTTTTATTTTTGATAAAAGTGACAAATTAACTAATTGAACAAGCAGTTTGATGAGGAAAAGTTGCTGCCCTCATGAGTATGGTTCAGAACAGGGTGATTTAAAAAAAAAAAAAAAAAAAAAAGGTGCTGAGTTTACCCGTCAGGAAGTGAATGTGGTTTAGCAAAACCTAACCGAAAGACAGATGGACTCGTTACATAGTGATGAGGCTCATCTGTTGCAAAAATGTGCTTCATTTAGAGTCGATGTTTTTGTCCATTCTGGGCTGTGGATAATAACTCTGCTCCTCACAT
>JAPTYR010000030.1:22475014-22488072 GCA_029814505.1 Siphamia roseigaster | reverse complement strand
TGGGCAAGACACTGAACCCTAAATTGCTCCCAGTAGGTCTGACAGCACCCTGTGTGGCAGCAGTCACCTACTGGTGTATGAGTGTGTAGATGTGAGGCTGATGTGTAAAGCGCTTTGAGCACCTTCAAGGTGAAAAATGTGCTATTATAAGTGCCGTCCATTTACTATTTTAAAAGGATTTACTGGAAAAATTGAATTGTACCAGAAATATTTACAAATATTAAACATTTGATCATAACGTGATCTAATGCTATATCACAACCCCTTCTTCTGTAAAAACTTAAAGTGCAGGATTTTAGATTAAACATTTTTTTAGACATTACAGTTTATGATCCTGCTCAAATGTTCATATTCTATTAATTCTGAAATGAATGAACATCTGCCTCTTTCAGAGAGTAAAAGGTGCCTTTTAAGATGCTTAAAATAATCATTCTTTAACAAAACAGTGTTATCATTTTCAAAAATCTCCATGTATGTCCTGTAATATCATAATACTTTGATAGTATACAAACAGAGCAAAGTACCCATGTGAATATATAAATAAGAGCTTGCAGGATTCCCAAAAAATATACGCAAATGAACCTCTGCCTTGTCTACATTTGAATAAATACTTAAATATTGATGCAGTACTCTTTTAATATCGATAGAGTATCATGGAATGAAATTTCACAGAACTGATATTTTCTTAAACCCCTGATAATAACCAGCCTTAGTTAAAGAAATCTTGTAAAACTCCAGAAATGTGGTTTTTGTCTGGTGTTTTCATAAATGCACTGTAATTCAAGGCCCTCTTTCTTTCTCAGGGGATCCAGTTCCTGATCGAGAATGATTTGCTGAAGAACACCAGCGATGACATTGCTCAGTTCCTCTACAAAGGCGAAGGCCTCAACAAAACAGCCATCGGAGATTACCTCGGAGAGAGGTTGGAGTCAACACTGAATCTTTGTTTCTCTCTAATCGCCTGTTTTCTCTCATCCTTTGAATCCTCTGGTTTGTTGTCCAGCCACGTGGTTAACAACGGTGCTGAATACTGGTGACCCCTCTACGGCAGTGCATACTTTTCATATTGCTCTGTTTCCTCTTGGTCAGGCACACACCCATCCTTTCCCAAACATACTTTATTACTACCACATTTCAGCGATCCTCTCAAGACGTCGTCCATTACACAATATCCTCCATCTGCCCGTAATTATCTGACTCATTCAGAACTTAATGTGATCAAGAGAGTCACAACTTAAGAATGGTCATCTTTAAAGGGAATTAAAGATTTGACTCAGGAGTGGAGATCATCCTTGTTAGTCTGAACAGGAAATGATAAACGGTGTGTCCTGCTCAGGGTCTATAGAGTCTGTCAGTCAGAATCAGGTCAAACCAGGAAATGGAGCACAGGCTGTTTCTTGATGGATGCTTTCTTTTTTTTCTCGATTGGTATCAAACTCTTTCTCATATTTTTAAGTGTGTGAGGAGGGGCCTGAGCAGTATTGGATCTGGAGATGGGATTGGTCACTCGGCCACTGGGGATCATAGTGACTAGATATGACTGGTGTCAGCGAGAGCAACCATAAATCCATCCCATGATCCCACAGGGCATATAAATTACACTAAAGGGTATAAAGGTCAGAAATGAAGTCATGATGTAGATTATTTGATAAGGGGGGTGGGGAGTGTTTGTCTCTCAGATGGAATGAAAGTATTAATTGTCAGACATGTCGTTGCCTTGTCTCTAACTAGTCTATATCTCAAATGCCCCTCCTTACACAGGTTCTTTTAGGTTATTGTGTATTGCATTGAAGAATATGGCCTGACCAGGACAACAGAGGAAAATTAGGCCTGATGGTTAACTCTGGCTCATTTATTGTTTATGTTTATTAATGACCAATGTTGAATATATATGAATATGAATAGTTTATTTTTTGTTTGCACAGCCATCACCACACACAGTACAATAACCACAATAAACACAATATCCAAAAAAGGAATAGGCCAGAAGTAGAATCTTATTCTTTGCCTATCCTTCTCACCTGACAAACCGCTTTCATTATATTAAATTTGTACATTATCAAACATTCTCATAACAAAAGAATTAATTACAAAAAACACGTCTACAATCTCCACTTAATATTCCTGAATGATCTTATACTTAAGACATTTTTTTTTAACTTTATCAGAGATGTTAACAACTTAAATTCATCAAGTCTATTCCATAATTTCACACCCGCAACTGCAATATATCTGGATTTCACATTTGTCCTCACTTTTGTACATTCAGAAATGTAAAGCTTTAAATTAAATGTAACGCTCTAAATGAAAATAACTCTGTCTTAATTTAAAGGACTCTTGAATGGTATTTCAATTATATCAAGACGGTAATACAAATGAAAATGTTAATTCGTGAATTTTTCGTAATTTTTTTTAAATTTGTTTCCTACAGGGATGAATTCAATATCCAAGTCCTTCATGCCTTTGTGGAGCTTCATGAATTCACAGACCTCAACCTGGTTCAGGCTTTAAGGTAAAACAATATCTGACAAATGAAATCATCAACACTACTCAATCATTAGATTCAAGAAGTTTGTCATATGCGCAGCTGTACTGAGCAATGGAGTCCTTTGTCAGTTTCCTTCACATGACTAATGTAAACAGTTAAGCTAAAATAAAGGAAATGAACTGTACATTAGTCGTCAAGGAGGCCAATATTTGGAATCAATATTTATGATTTGCTATAAGAATAAAAACACTGGATTTGATAACTGTCCAGGCCAGTAATTACCCCTATAAGAAGTCTTTGGCATTTGTCGATGTAAATATGTATACTGCAAAAACAATCTAAACCTTACGAGGTGTGTGTTTCTCATTTCCAGTCAAAATGTCTCATCACACTTAAAACCAGGAAAGAAGCACTTGGAGAGTGCAGACCTCCGCCAAGCAGCTCAGTTCCCCCATATTGGGATTTCCACCAAAAATAACAGTCCTACAGTTATTTAGTCTCCATCTTTAGATTCCTTGAACATGAAAATGTTCCTCTATCAAGTGGATTCATGTTGATATCATTATTAGTTCAGCAGTTATTCACTAAATTGTCTTTTTCCAATAATGGCAAATTTTTTTCTTCTGGATCGTCACCAAAATCTAATCATTTGTTCCTTGGACCATCCTCAACATTCCCTGAAAATTTCAGCAAAATCTTTTTGAGTCATTTTGCAAGCAAACACAAATGCCTGCAAAAACGTAACCTCCTTGGCGGAGGTAATTAGAAATAATCACCTAAAGGGTCATTTTTCAGTGAGATATAAATAATTTATTCTTAGACAACTGATCTTGAAACTCTTATTTCAAGAAAGATAATTTTCACTTGTTCCATTGGCAATTTTTTTTTGTTTGCTTGAATTAACAAAATAAAATCTTGACATAAACAAAGTCAGTCTGCCAATGGAACAAGTGAAAATTGTCCTGTAAGATTAAAAATATCTATATATTTTCAAGATCTATGTCACAAATTCGTATCTCACTGAAAAGTTACCCTTTAGGTAATTATGTTTTATTTTTAGTGTGATGAGATATTTTAACTAGAAATGAGAAAACTACACCTGGTAAGATTCAGTGTTTCAGTTTTGTGTCTTAGTAGAAGTCACTCAGCCTTCAAGTCTGTTTCTGATCACTGAGCTGTGTCACCTCACAGACAGTTCCTGTGGAGTTTCCGGCTTCCAGGCGAAGCTCAGAAGATCGACCGTATGATGGAGGCCTTTGCTCAGCGCTACTGTCAGTGCAACCCTGGTGTTTTCCAGTCCACAGGTACAGGCCAGTTTCTGTGATATCATATACAGTGTTTCTGTAAGTCTCACAGCTGCTCAGATCTAAACCACTTTTTTTTAACCGACAAAGTCTGCTGAGTAGAACTGCATGATAGGAAAGTGTCTGGCTTGGGAGAAATAATGCTCCCAGCAGACAGACGACTGCCTCTAACATGCAGATGGATGTGAATAATGCATAGGATTTCTCAACAGCTTCACAGGCCAGATAAAGTGCTGCTGCGTCAGCCGGGTCTGTACCATGTTGTCTTTTAGAGCACACATGAACCAATGTGTATGTCCAGAGTCATAGATGCATACTTTGCTGCCCACGCATAACCTTTCACTCCCACCCACTCTCCCTACCACTGAAACGTGGCTTATCTGTCCCTCTTTGTCTGTGATCCCCAAAATGCAGCCCTTTCAGCTCCGCTCATTTGCATTCATATTTATTAGATGCTGCATTAAACGCATGCAGCAGTTTGATGGCTGCCTCATACTGTATCCTGGAGCACGTCCCTCTGTTAATCATCAGAATGTGCCACTACACTTATGTTTCAGACACCTGTTACATCCTGTCATTTGCCATCATTATGCTGAACACCAGCCTCCACAACCCCAATGTGAAAGATAAACCCACTGTGGAGCGATTCATCTCAATGAACCGAGGCATCAACGATGGAGGCGACTTACCTGAAGACTTGCTCAGGGTCAGGAAGCCTCCCCTTTCTTGTTTTTTTAAAAAATTCTTCTTATTATTTTACTTCTTCTTATGCTGCATCGTCTAACTCTAATTTTGTAGAATCTGTACGA
This sequence comes from Siphamia roseigaster, assembly GCA_029814505.1. Classification (NCBI taxonomy): domain Eukaryota; kingdom Metazoa; phylum Chordata; class Actinopteri; order Kurtiformes; family Apogonidae; genus Siphamia; species Siphamia roseigaster. The sequence continues at coordinate 22,483,471 of JAPTYR010000030.1, read as the reverse complement.
GAGCATAAAGAACGAGCCTTTCAAAATCCCAGAGGATGACGGCAATGACCTCACACACACTTTCTTCAACCCAGACAGAGAAGGCTGGCTACTAAAACTGGGTGAGTGAAACAGGAAACTAAGTTACTTGAGCACATAAAGGATCACCAAAGTGATGGCATTGTCAGAATTATGTCAGCGCTGATAGATGACTCTTAGTTGTGTGGCCTTTATAAAGTGATTTATGCAGGTTGAATTTCTCCTGTATATCCCCTGAGATCAATAACCTGAGAGTGAATGCGCATGTGCGAGTGTGTTCAGGCACATGTGAATAGGTGTGTGCAAAGTCAAACCAAGACATCTGAAGACATCCCAGCTGCTTTAATGTATTATAAATGTGGCCTTGGGATCAGACCCCCGCATTTGGAGGCCTCTGAATTATTTAAGTGAAGGGCATATTCATACACTGATAAGTTCACGCAAAAATACTGACAGACTTACAGAGCATGTTAATCAAGTGTACTCTTGATTTACATGCTCTGCAAGTATGTTGTAGGTATTTGAGCAGATGGTGTATGAGACATTTAAAGATTTAATGTGCATTTTGGTAAAAGCTTTGTCATGTTATGGAAGTTCCTACCTGCCTTGAGTAATTTTTAATAATATAGCTAAGTTTTGCTCATTCTTATTATTACAACTCTCTGATGTTTGAAGTTTCAAGGTCCCTGTTTTCTCAATCCTCCTCTAAGTTCCCACAAACTATATATTCCCCTTTTTTACTGGTAAAAAAAATTTCTAAAGGATGTCAACTGTGATTGTTATTGGTCCGTGTCTAGAAACTTGGACCCCTCATCTCTCATCCTCTATTTCCTCTGAGATCTCTTTCCGTTGTACAGATTCCCAGTGAATTTAATTAAAGAATAAATGTGTGAAGTGAAATTGAATCTTAAACTCGCTGCGAATCTTTACAACCAGCTACACCAAAGAAACACAGAATCACTCTGTCTCTCCAGCGACTTCATATTGGACGATTGGAGAATAACAATCAGGGTGGAAGTTACGGTACTGGATGTAGCATAAACGGAGGTGATGTTTAATGTGGTGCTTTACAGTTCCAGTCAGTAATTGACAGTGAATATGGCTCCCCCTTGTGGAGGGAAATTCTAATAACACATTTGTAAGTGCCAGAAAAGCTGTGAAGCATTGCATCAAATCCTCCTTGGAACCAGATTAACAGGACTGTGGTGCTGTAATTCCTTATAATTTAATTTGATTATTTTTGTTTTCTTTTCCTCTTCGTTTGTTTGTTTGTTCCCATGATTTTGGCTGTTGTCTTTCCTCAGGAGGTATGTACACCTGCTCTTCCAATGCTAGTCCATTTCTTCAACTTTCAGGTGCTTTTGGTGGTCTGCCATGCTTTTGTTCTCTTCATTTTTTTTCCATACAGGGGTTGTTTTGTTTTATTTTTTGTCTTCAGATTTGTATTTTTACTGTTCGTCTCTCCATTGACTGGGTTTCATTTGAACTTCAGATGTTTGTTTGTCTGTTCAGTCTCTCATTGAGCTGGTGGTTTGTCCACTCTCTTTTATCTCTATGGGTGGCTGCCGGCCGGTCACTGGGTGCATTTGCCACCCCGTGGGCTCAGCTCAGGGAGCTAATGCTTTGTGACCACTTGCTGAGCCGTTTGACCCTCTATTCTCTATTTGCTGTGGTGGTTACTCTCTTTGATCTCTTGTTTTTTTGGAAGCTGCATTATACCTTTTTTCCATACAGTGAGCACAACAAAGGACCAATATGATCATGAATCCATTATAATTGGCTCATTTCCTTTGCTCTCTGATTGCATGGAAAGGAATACTGCACCTTTTCAACAGCATAGCTCTGCTCTTTTTATCTCATGCTGTAAATGAACCTGAAAGGGAACAGTGCAGCTGTGGCCCAGTGAGGTGCTAGACTGGATTGGACCGAACACTGTGGGAGAGAAGCGTGGGCAGAGGATGGTTCTGACGGGGTTCGGGCTTGGTTTATAAGATGCATCCATGAGAGAAATGCAATCAATTTGTCTGTGCATTCATGTAAACCGTAGTTGTAACATTACAGCAACCTATTTCTTGCAACTTTGAAAAAAAAAAAAATTAGACAATTTCTAACTCGTCCTGGTTAGATAAATCATTCCAAATTCCTTTAGCAGCTGGATATGCTCTAAACACCAACCTGTTGCCTCTCAACCTCCACGTGCCCAGCCTCCCACAGTCCTGTCTTGCATGGGTGACTCCCTCCACTCAGCTCCACTCCAGCCTAGCACCATCCTCACCCTCCCCCCCTCCTGCAACAATCTACCAGGACACGTCACCTCGTCCCTGACATTGTTGTACAGGTGGAGGAGGCAACCTCTGTCGTTTTCACCGCAACAGGAACGGATACGACCATCAGCCAATCAAAAACCTCCAACCCAATCAACTTGGGGGGCCATCAGCTGTGTGATTCTGCCATCGCGTCTGTGTTTGTCTGTCTGCTTTTTGTTGCAACACACCGACAAGTGGAGAACGGTGAGGGGCTGCCGTTCTCCACCTTTGAGTGAAGCGTGTCGATGGCATCTGTAGATAACCAGTCTAGACTTATGTGTTGGACCTATCATGATGTCTGTGATATGATGGGATATCATATACAGTGTCAGTGCTGTTATATGATAATACAAGTGTGTTCTATTTGTCTATGAGCTAAAAACACCCACAAAGCCACTTGGCTACCTTCCTCTTTCACAGTAGATGCGTTTCCCATTGCAGCTTTTTTTTTTAACTAACACTGGTGGTGGTGAAATAGTCGAGTCTAGACATGACTTAGCTCCTGTTTAGAAGCATCGCTCCTGTATCACTGTCTTCTTAACAAAGATCAAACTCAGCCCTGAGATGCCTGTAGAGCGCCTGAGCTTAGCTGCAGGCTCTTAGCTTCCTGTCCCACTCGGTTTGTTGGCATCTAATCCTCCTACACTGAGACTGCAATCTGTTCCTGTGATCAGGTTTCCAATAGGAAGTATGGGTGACAAAAAAGGTCAGAGGTCAGCAACAGATCAATGAGTACAGAGTTAACCAGAGAGCCCCCGATGTGCACAAAATGAGGCGAGAATTTAATCCTGTTGACCTTTGTCACACTTTACTCTCTGTAGTCTGCAAAAAAACTGTAATTTGATTGTTTTCTACACATTCCTAGACTTGGTAGTTGATGTAAATTCCCTCAGTCTTCCCTACATACTGTATATTTTATGAGTATGAATGTGAGATATGGATAAAAAATGTAACTTGTTAATGGAGGCATACAAACACTAAGCAGTAATTCCAGTTTGGGAGGTTAAATAATGTCCCCAGAACTAAATTTAGATTCATGCAGGGGAGTTCCTCCAAAGGTCCCTAATCCCTGGGGAAAGTTCCTGCAGTGGAAACCTGGCTTTAGTCAGACCTTACTTTCCATATCCAGTCTCCAGACAGTAATTTGATTGTTTTCCACATTTCCCTCCTCTCCTAGAGTTCCATTTGGTTTAGTAGTTCATTACACTTAGTGGGTGCAAAGCACATATATCTGTATCCTGTCTATTGATCTGGCCTCAGAGTTGCTTCTGAGTCAGCAACTAATGAAAGACGCGCAGGTCCAAGTGAGGTCAGGCAGTTTCCAGACGCACTAAGGCGAGGTTTAAGGAGGCGAATAACAACAAAAGAACAAGTCAACACATTAAAAATTCAAGGAAACTAAGACTGATGTCCAGACAGGTGAGGGCTGTGTAGGAATGGTGATGGTGAATGCTTCGTGCAGTGGTGAATCGGGGCCCATAGGTGGGGTGTTGGAGTCCTCTGAAGCCGTCATCTGTCTGTCTGCCCGTACATCTGTCTGCCTGTCTGCTGCTCGACATGGTGCTTCAGTGCTCATCTCTTCATCCTTGCCTCTCGCTGAGTCTTTCTGACACCAACTGTTTTGTTCCACAGGGGGACGTGTAAAAACCTGGAAGAGGAGGTGGTTTATTCTCACCGATAACTGTCTGTATTACTTTGAGTACACCACAGTGAGTACAGCTCAGCTCCTCAGTCACAAAAGATGGTAGACACTCTTGTTTTTGTCTCGTTCCTTGTGTTAAGTTTGTTTGTGTTTGCATAGGACAAAGAGCCCCGAGGAATCATCCCGCTGGAGAACCTGAGCATCAGGGAGGTGGAGGATAAAAAGCCTGTAAGCACAGCGTCCTCTACTTATCGATTCGATACTAATTCTTACATTTTCCACTACTGGGTTTGTGTGGAATTGAACATACGCATAATTTCTGCTGTATTTACAGGGTTCCTGCAGGGTCTTAATACATTTTTTTTAAAAGTCTTGAAGTTAGAAATCTGCATTTAACATCTTAAAAAAGTATTTGAAAGGTATTAAAATTGATATAATGCATCTGAAGTTGTGTTGCTGTAAAAATCTTTGGCTAGTATTGTGTTAAAACACTGTAAAAAATCTAAACCATACCAAGTGTATATTTCTCATTTCTAATCAAAATATTTCATCACACTTAAAATAACATAATTGCCTAAACTATAACTTAACTTGTTTTTAGAAGATATATCTTGGTAAGATTTCTTGAAATAAGATTTTCAAGATCTATTGTCTAAAAATATGTTCTTATCGCACATGTTACTCTTTGTCATTATGTCATATTTTAAGTGTGATGGGATATTTTGATTAGAAATGGGAAAAAAACAAACAAACTTGGTAATATGTAGATTTTTGCAGAGAATGTGTGTGGAAAATGCAAAGAAAGTAATGTTGGTTGACTCGGTTCCATCTGTTCCAATCCGACAATTTGTTTTGAAATTAGGAGTCAATTATCGCTAACTTTGCAGCCCCTGGTGAGAAATGATCACAGGAGTGCAAATATCTAGTTGGAGAAAAGATCATTCTCCACCTGGGTGACATTAGTGGAGCAGAACACATTTGAAGCTTGTGCAAGAAATCCATTAAACTCCGAAGGATGTGAATCAAGGCGTTGAAGTGAATAAATACATTTTTCTAAATCCTAGAAGTCACAAATATTTGCCAGTATGGACTTTAGATTCTCTTCTGTCATCGTAAAAAGGTCTTTAAAAGTCTTAACCTGTCTGAACCCTGATTTCAAAAGAACCAGATTTTTTCCCTAATTACTACACATGTATCATTATAATGATCAATACTAGAGCTCGATGAATGGAGTTCTGATAACCAGCATCAGAACAGTCATTTAGAGTGGGACATTGTATCCTCAAATAGTTGATTCACTTTATTTGAATGGGGAAAGCTGTTGAAGTCAAAATGAATGAATAGTAAATGAATAAATCTGGTATATTTGAAAGCAAACATCAAACTAACTATAAATACTGTAGATGGGGATGATTTTAATGCTTCAGGCCCTGCAGTATTAAGTCCGTATTCACTTGCGAAGCTTAGCATATTGACTACTTGCCACCATAACAGCTGACTTCTTCTGACACCAATAATGTTCTACCGCCATCATTAATGAACCAAACGGAACAATCTCTACGTCTACCTAAAACAGGCTGACAATTGGTTAGATTTATCTGAAATGATATGAATACAAATGTGCTGGAACTCAATATTTTACAGATTCAGCATTAAACTGCTTCTTATTCGGCTGTGTTGTAAATCTACCCTGACTTAATGTTTTGTAGAACTGCTTTGAGCTTTTCATCCCTGACAACAAAGATCAGGTGATAAAAGCTTGCAAGACCGAGGCTGATGGTCGTGTTGTCGAGGGCAACCACACCTTCTACCGTATTTCTGCACCCACTGCTGAAGAGAAGGATGAATGGATGAACAGCATCAAGTAAGTGCTGATTAATAATTCCTGATTGTTTTGAACCAATTTGGCTTTTACAGTTGCAGGAAAAAAATTGTTAGACCATCAAAAGTCAAGAAAAACAAAGGTTATACAAAACATACACTCCTGTGTGCATCATGTGACTAAAACAGATGGAACAAAAAACATGGCATGGCTAAAAACACTGTTTTTGGTGGTATAATGCCATAGCTATAGTGATTTTGGTTATTATCAAGAAACCTATGGAATATTATTATTATTATCTGCCAGAAGATGTCGCCATGGGTAACGTGTGGTAGTGTGGGACGACAAACATGGACAGAGAACAAGGTCCCGATATAACGCTGCTTGCAGCTTTATTATTATTATTAGTAGTAGTAGTAATACATCAGTCTTATATAGCGCTTAAGTACTAAGTACTCAAAGATGTTTTAAAAAAGCAGCTTGAAGACAAACATACAGTGAAAGGGTAGAAACAGGCAGAGGACAAATACTAAGAGGCGACAGAACAAATGGTGAAGTAGAGGCAGACGAATAAAGAATAGAAAAACACAACGGTAAATGAGACCGTTTTCAAAAGTTGCTCTGAAGAGGTGGGTTTTGAGTTGACTTTTAAATGAAATCAGAGTAAGATGGATATCAGCTTTGAAATTACATTTTTGATATTAAATTTGTCAAAACAAATGTACCTTCAGTTGCACCAGAAATTAAAATGAACACGAAATTGAGAAGACCAACTTGAAACTTGTATATCTGTTTATTTTTTGACTAAATACTGAAGCTAATGTTTAAAATTCATTGCATATAAAATGAATCAGAAACTGAAGAAAACAATAGGTGGTCTAATAGGGTTGAACAATTTCAAGAACAGAGTTGTATTGCGATTTGTCTGGCAGATATTGCAATTTTAATTTCAACCATGATTTTTGTAACAAGTTTCAGTGCAAATTAATTCAAACAATGAATTCAATAAAGTGAATTCAAAAATGAAAACTAAAGTAAACTCATTTCACCCCCGCTTCTGCCATAGTGACCACCTACACTGATTGGAGTGTGGAACATGTGACTTGTCTATGCACAGAATACAGCTGTTTGATTGGTTGGTAGCTGACACAGACCTACCACTCTGGACCTTTCTACACCACAGGCTACCGTGTGAGAAATTTTTTTAAAAAAAGAGAGAAAAATGACTGCTTTCACAATTCGATCATCGTGTTATCTGCAATCGCGAATTTTCATAGCTTTCACGATCTGAAAATCGTGTTGTCTAAAATTGCAATTTTCGGTCCAAAACGACAGATCTTTCAGCTCTATGGTCTAATAATATTTTCCAGCACTGTATGCTTTGGTTTTGTGTGATTTATAGCTCATTTCCACCTAATTTTGGCACTCAAATCCAAACTCTTCTCCTTTATATTGAACATGTCTGCTTCCCCCTTATGTTTTTTCTGCTTCCGTGCCCACAGAGCTGCCATCAGCAGGGACCCTTTCTATGAGATGCTGGCTGCCAGAAAGAAGAAAGTGTCGTCCATGAAGAGGCACTAGTCACTCAGTATTCCCAACGTTGCACTTGACAGAGCATGTGGGTCTGGGTATCTGGGCCGGAGCAGAAGCCACAGCCGGCGTCTGCCTTTGACTTCTCCAGGGGTTTTCTCTAGAATACTACATACTCGTTCTGGCTTTGGGACTTTGCAGGCCAGAAACACAGGAAGCATGCTGGGGTTTCTAGATAAGAGTCAGGGCCAAAGTCTCCTGTAACCTCCCGTCTGTCTGTTTCCTTCTCAGCTTTTGTTTGTGTGCTCTCTGTCTATGAAAGGAAATCTTACTGTGTAATTCAGTCAAATGCCCTTTGGAGAGTTTCCTCATGCTTTAAACGTAAACAACACGCCGACACTCATGCAAAGTCCCTCTAGCACACGCCGTTAAAACTCAGCAGGTCTGACCCAGTGTGGAACCCAAACCAAAATGTTTCTCGCTTTGTAAATGAAAAGACAGTTTCTGATGTGCTTTAATATGTTTTAGTAAAATATGTCTATTTTTACAGCTTTTATTGTCAATTCCTGTCGGTCTTTGTTTGCTACTTTTTTTTTTCTCATCTTTCTTTCTTTTTTTTTATTATTATTAATCTTGCAACTGAAACTGCAAGAGTGTGTGTGTGTGTGTGGGGGGGGTGATTTGTCAACTGTTAGTGATTTTATAGAAAAACAAATTGAAAACAAAAACTTCTCTGTCAAAAAAGTTGCCACTCAGGAGATTGTTCCAACATTTGGAAACGTTCCATGTACGGTTTGACGTGGATCCTGTTCACAGCGCGACGGCCATGTGAGGAATGAAAGCCTCGTCTGTTTCTCAGACTGAACTGTTTTTGTAAATGTGGGACACGGTGCTGCAGGTGAGGGCGTCTGGACAGGGTCTCAGTTTAGGATATGGCTTTCACTGTTCATTTCCTGAAGGTCCTGGAGATGCATCATGGGGATTTGTCTTTGAAAGGGACTAGTGTTTGTTACCATGGGCCTCTTGTAGGGGTTTTAATTCGTCTGGAAAACAAATCTATTGTCCCTTTTATTTCAGTTTTTTTTTTTTTTTTTTTTTATCTTTGTCGCTCTCACTTTTGTCTGAAACCACTTTACTGT
>JAPTYR010000030.1:22304078-22314525 GCA_029814505.1 Siphamia roseigaster | reverse complement strand
ACAGAAAGAAAGAAAGAAAGAACCAAACAAAGAAAGAAAGAAAGAAAGAAAGAAAGAAAGAACGGACAAACTCGGATTGAAATTTGGTTCCAGCATCAGTAGCTATGGTATTGTACTGAACTGACAAAAACAATGCTTTTAGATATTCCATGTTTTCTTTTCTGTCTGTTTTAGTCACATGATACACACAGGAGTTAGTATTTATTGTATATATTGTTTTTTGATGAATTCTGATGGTCTAATAATTTATTCCATGACTATAAATGTAACCTGTTTACTGTATTAGTGGTAGTGGAAATATATTAACAGTAACAGAAGGTAAGGAGGTCCATAATGGAACAGTTTATAGGGTGGTTGTGCAAATGACTAAGAGCAGCAGATTTGGCAATAGTGCAAATGTTTGTAATAAAGTGCAGAAAGACACTCAGCAGCAGATGTAATAAGTGAGTCTTTAGTTTCATAGACTTTCTATAGTTTTCATTATGAAGCTCCTCTCCTTAGAGAAACTGCAGTGGTACAACAACATATATGATTTGAGCCAGATTTAATATGGTTTTGATGTGTTTTTTTTTTTTTTAGTCTTTCAGTTTTTATTAGAAGTGGATAAGTAGTTTTATTTTCAGTTTAAAGAATTGAGTAGATTTAGTGAGTTTGGATTTTTCACGTAATATGAGGAATCCCTCGATATTTATAAACTGAAAAAGGCCTGAATGAATCCTGACGTGAAGTATTATCCATAAAAATGTCTCATACTGTTCAGTGGTCATTTTATAGTTGTGCAGCATGAACCAACACCAAGTAAGCTTTTACTTGCAGTTTTATTTTATTTCATTTTGCTGTGTTTTTGACCTGGTTGGGGTCATTCGACACAGATGATCAGGGTTTTAGTGGCGTTTTAAGACGAAGCAGTCAGCACCTGAGTGATGTGTTTGTCCTGCTCACGTCTCCCAGTACCCTGTTAAGACCTGAGACTTCACCTCAACCCTGATTCCTGACACACACACACCAGGCTGTCTGTCCCCGGTTCGACCCCCTCACAGTCAGAGGCCAGACAGGGTCAAGCAGAGGGCGAGACATTTATTATGTGTAGATATTTGTGCAGGAAAGCATTCAACGTGTTGACACTGAGCAACACAGTCTGGATGCTGAGCGAGCAAAGCCAGACAGCACCTGAAAAGTAATGTATAGACGGGCTGGTCTGTTGAATGACAACTAACAGAATCCAGTTTATGCACTTTAAAATGTGGCTGAAATGAGGAAAGCCCAAAACTTAACAAGTGCTATAACTTTAGTGCCTTATCTTTCCCATAGATGCAACATGTTCAGTTGGCAGATTTCAGAGGGTCTAATTTGTTAAAAATATCTCAAGTACAACCCAAATTGTTCTCATTAGATCCCTGACGAGTCTTATCTTGACCGTCTAAGCACAGATGGGTAATGAAGCGGAGCCTTTTCAAAACAGTAATAACCTAAACACACCACACACCCACTCCTAACCCGAACCTCAGCCCCGGTGAAAAGGACAGTCCCTCCCACCCTCACGTTGCTCATGCAGGAAGGGCCATGGCTTGGACACGGGGCAGTGGCCATAGTCAACACAAAAGGTTGTGGTGGTAAACAGCACTGTTTGTGTTCACTGGACCGCTGTTGGAGATGACTGATATGCCCATTAGCCCCTGACTGGGCATTAGGAGGAGGGGTAGTGCTCCATGCGGGACAAAAAGACCCCTGGGCCTGCAGAGAAAGGTCACTGACCCATATTGTGCTTCCTTTGGGGTGAGCCAGTGGTTATTTTACTAATTTAGGTTATAAAGATTGGCTTTGTTAATGCTAATGAGTATGCATGCAAATGGACAGATGCTGTAGGTTATGGGTGGAGAGGTGCGACAGGAAAAGAACTTTTTACTTCAGGGAAACATTGAAGTAGACAAAAAAAATAAACCCCACTGGGTCAAAAATATATAAAAAAGAAATCCCTCTGTGAGGTTTGTGGAACACAAACAGACACTATCCCTTACTTTTTATTTTATTGCTGCTGTTTTGGCCAGGACTCCTGTGAAAAAGAGAACCCCTATCTCAGCGGTACCAACCTGGTTAAATAAAGATTAAATAAAAATAAAAAGCAAATATACATATATTTTTTATTTAGGAAATGTGCAAAATGTTTGCAAAAAATGTTTTTATTTTGATCAGAAACCAACATTTATTTTGAATAAAATCTTACATCTTTCTTCACTGTGTTTACTGATAGAATCTATAAAAACCCTGACCTATAACAGGTATGTTTTCTTTAAAAAAAAAAAAAAAAAAAATCACAAATACAGAATTTTCACATTTACAGATCTGGAAAACGTTACCACATTGAACGCTAACAGACTTCTTCAAAGGCTTAAGACAAATGGTAGCTTTAGTTAGTTTTTAGGTCTTCAAAAACAAAGAACCAGCTTCTGTTAAAATAGAAAATAAGCAAATATACTCCATCATGAATCATAAAAATTCACATCTATCTTTGAATTACTCAACATTATATTTACAGAGCTTGGCAGCTAAACCCAGTAGGCTTTATTTGATGATGTGACAGATCTTTATCTGTTTGCTAAGGAACTCAAATCGTACAAAAACTTAGTTCAGTCAGAGACACTAACATCAGAGGATTTATTGCAGTAAATAAAAGGAATTGGCAAGAAGAAGGAGCTCTGCGTTTCATGGTACCTTCCACATGAAACCAAGTAGCCTCAGAATCCTAAGGGGAGCACATTAAAACATCCTAAGAACCCAGCCCAGCACGCATAGACAAACAAGATATGTGATCCACATGAAGAAACAAGAAGACAAGACCCACCATCACTAAATCTAGAAATAAAACTAGAACAGATGGAGGCAAAGGGAGAAATCATCTGTACACATGACAGTGATAGTAATGGAGAAACAATGACCATAACATACATATGGAAAGTGAATGTCTCGCCGTATAGACCTTTTATTGATTGGCTGAAACACCATCTAGGTATAGTTAAATGTTATTGATTAGCTAAATGGCCTCACAATAAGCTCACATATTTTCCCTCCAGTGTGACAAAAGTAACTCAGTCAATATCAGTCCATCTGAACTGCATGAGGAAATTTCATTCATTGTTTTTCACAGGTTCCATCCTGTGTTGTTTGTCTTTCCCTTAGCCATTTAAGTATTTTAAAAGAAAGGTTTGTTCTCAGAGCTTTACCTGCTTAAACAATAGAAATAAAATAAATAAATGTTGGTTATTTTACTATTCCATGAAGACCCTCCAAAATGTCTCACCCTGGTTTCCACTTCACAACAGCTTTAAATGTTTTCGACACATTCATCTCTCTCTCTCTCTCTCTCTCTCACATGCACATAAACACACAAACATAATAATGTGTGAAGATCTTGCTATTTCTGTATTACCCGGAACAAAATAATTGGTTTGCGGTTTGATAAAGCTACACAAATACTGAAAATATGAAGGTGCTAAAGAGCTGGGTTTAACATAAATGTGCTGATGGGAATGGCAGGTGCAGTACGATGAAGGGGACACAGCCAAAATAACAGAATTAATTCACAGAGGTTTGTGGATGAGAAGAATCCAGTGTTGCTTTATTTCTTTTCACTAGATGGTCTCTACAAGACCGGTTTTATTTAAGAAATGCAAATGCGACATCACACCAAGAAAAAAAAAAAACAATGTCACATTCTCATAAAGCGCTCTTGGCATGAAACAGCAACATTGACAATAAATAAAAGGTTGGCCAACAAAATAAAACTTTGTGAACAAAGAATACTCAGGGTTGCATATCAAACAAGACAAAAAATAGACAAAATGTACTTGGCACAAATTAAATACACTTAAGTAATTTTAAGATTGAGTGAAGCTACTCTATGTCCATTGCTTTGTGAATCTGATTGTCCTTCACAGTTAGCATCGAGTATGTGCATGTACTGTACAAAATAGACACAGATGGCTGATGAAACTAAAATAGGCAATTCCCAATACATTGTCAGTACTTAACCGCATACTTTATCAGTACCTTGACCTTCATCGTGACACTTCCATGTGGCCTTTTGCTGCATATTTTTGCATTTAACAAAACTGCAGGTACATGTGCAAGACACCATTGTCACAATGTAATGTCAATATTTATGCACATAGTGGAGGACCATTACTCTATAAGTTACCAGTGATTTCTGATTTGAGTTCATTACAGGTGCTTGACATATGTTAAATTTAAATAACTGAAAAATAAAAAATATTAAAGACACTTTGGTATTTTGCAGGTCATAATGTGCTGGACTATGCATTCATAAATGTAAAGCACATTTAACATAATTTCATTTAATAAGACCCAGTCTTGTTTTGAACTGATTTGTGTGGACATGATTATAGTGATGCCAGGACACTCATCACACACAAATATTGTGTCAAAATGATATACTCATATAATTCATCTCAAATCATTTTTGACCCGTGATTGCAGTCCGCTGGGATCTGCTTTGTGACGATGACTGAAACGTACATAAATAAAAAGGTGTTTTAAAAATAGGATAACAAAAAATATGTAACAGAACACTTATACAAAAAGCCACTTGACCTATTTTTAAACAGGCTGACTGCCTTCTCTTAGAAAGCCAGTTTTGTCCTGTTATAGACTAAATCCTTCTGACTTTGTCTGTGCTCTGTCTGTCTCTGTCTCAGCAGGGCATATGCAGTGCAACACTAACATCTTCAATCTTGACTTCCAAAAGCAAATGAAAAACAAAACATATTCTACACCCATATAAAAATAATTCAATCGCAAACATGGAAAGATACATCTCATATATACAATAAACTCCTATATAAAATAGCTTTTATGTACATATAGACAACAGACAACATTTCAATAATTGAACTGTACAATGTACACCTGAACAGTTAAGACAGGTGAGAGGTACTGAAGTGTATGGCTTGATTGAGAAAAATTCAAAATATTTACAAACATCAACTTTACATCCTTTACATGTTTTCAACTTCCCTGGAATGATGAGGTTTAGGAGATGCCCCTTGCCTCACTTTTTACTCTCATTCCCCCAGGTAAGGCTACCTTTAAAGAATTGGTCCTCAGAGACCAGTCAGTCTCATGGTACTTTGACCTTTCATAAGTCACCCAAGGAGTCCCGAACCAGTTATGAAGCTGTCAATCACATACAATCTATTAAAAAGAGATTATTTAGACCAGTGAAAGCCCATGAAATGCATTTTATTGAATTTTGTGATGCCCAAGAAGACCCAGACCGTCAACCATTTTTCTTGAAAGGATGAACTAGTTCTGGACATCCCCTTCACTTCAGCAAATATTCGACCCCATCAGACTCCAGTGTGTAACCTCAAACAGTCCCGCTTTGGTGCTGGCATGTCGTCTGCCGGTCCTTGAGGCGTACCCAGGGAAAGCACATCTTCCGAGGGTGGAGGGTCTTTGTCATGACTTCAATCGTTCCTCCAGGGGAGTCCTTCAGTAGTATCCTCACAGAGGTTCAGCACAGTATAGAAACCCCTTCAGCAGTGACTAACTGACCAGTGGTGGGGTCGTATGTCCCAGCCAGGTAGTAGAGGTTCGGGGAGGGACTGTTCGGCTTCTGATTACGAGTCAGACACTCATACTCCTCCCTGCTCACCACCTGGCACTTATGAGAGATTGTCTGGACGTCGTTCTCATCCTCATGACATGACTGGTACAGGCCATGCTGGACGGAGAAAAATAGCATTAACAGGTAAGAAAGTACAAAGTAGCACTTAGTGCATTATCACAATTATTTTATAGAGGAGTTACTAGTTATATGTAAGGCTATTACATAATCAAATTATAAACTGTACATAAATGTAATCCTGGTAAAATCATTTAAATGACTCAAATGCTGATTGAAAAGGAATTACTAACATACTAAGATTTTTTTCTCTTCTGAGTAAAATATAACACTCAGTATAATACTCAATATGTTACTGCTGCTTTGCATGCTTTGTGCCCTTTGCACAAATGCTTTCTTTTAGTTTAGGTTTCTATTTGGTTCTCTTGAATTGCCCCTTATTTGCTTACTGCTTTAAGCAACTTGAGTCTGCCGTGCCTGGATGCAACCAGTGACCATGAAGAGGCAGTGTGTGATCTCTGTACTCATGACTTGTTTTGATGTTGTTTTAAGAAGAAAACATCCAAGTTATTCAATTAGACTGAAGAAGAAGCTGTGTTGTGAGTTTGATGGTAATCAAGATTGAACAGTGTTAGGTTTACACAACTTTGCCCATTTTAAAATGTTTTGGAAATGTACTGTAAAATATCACATGTACTTGCATTAAATAAATAATTAATATACTTACATTACATTTTTAAGGGAAATAAATACAAAGCTGCAACCCCTTACTTGTCAACAGTAACTTCCTGTTAAACTACTGAATCATATCAACTCACCTTCCCATCCCGAATCCTCTTGCCCAGTTTGGTCTCTTCAGGGTGGTAGAACCACTTGACTTTGACTACCATGCTGGAGGTCCAGGACTCCCAGAAGCTCTCGATACGACCTACATATGGGAGGTTTGGGCGTCCAGCTGAGAGGAACACAGCACAATCTCCCACTCTTACTGTCTCTCTGCCTCGCACAATGGCCTTATAGAAAAGCTTCCTGGCCTTGCCCTTAAGACCTCGCCTCTGTGGAAAACCAGACACTTTGACTAATCTTACTTGATAGTTATAGTTAGCATTAAAGTTAAGGATTAAAATAGGCAAGTTTTGTGCATACTTGTGGACTTGCATAAAGTTTTTGTAGGGTGTGAGCTGGTTTGTTTACCCTGATGCTTGCTAACTGTGTTTCTAAGCTAACCGTGTGACAGTCGTTTACATCGAAAGAACTCAGGTTGGCTTTGTGTATGAAAATCCTTACACCTCCTGTCTTCTTCAGTGGCTCTTTTGCTTTTTTCAGTGAGCAACACTAGCCTATGTTAGCTTAGAAATAAAGTCAACAAAACTAAAAAACCAATCAGCTCCCAACAAAAGGCAAACTCCAACACAAACGTCATGTAAGCACACAAGAATGCAAATATCTTACACACCTTTAACCTTTTAATCAAGTACTCTGTGCTAACTTTTCTGATATCTGTAAAAATATGATTGGTCGTCCTTGGCAGTATAGCTAGCATGCACTAAAGACATGGATGAAGTATTCTCACCTGTGTAGGGTTTCCTGCCCACCTCCACATCTGTCGTCCTGCTAGAAAAGTGGACATCTTCGGCCTTGGAATAAATGTTGTTTCATCTGTGAGCATCCTAGGTTTCTTCATGAATTCCTTTGATGGTTTAGAGATGGAGCTGCTGCATTCCTTCCTCTTCAGTGATTTGCTGTTTGGTACATGGTCAGGAGGACCTCTGTTCGCATTGGAAACAGCCACAGCTTTGGCCACAAAGGAGTGCTGGTGTGGTCTGGAGGACGTGGAAGGTTCAGAGGGTTGCAAGAGCCTCGGGTGGGAAGACAGACAACTCTGCAACATCAGTGTGGAACTGTCCTCATCCTCTGAGCTATAGGACGAGTCATTATCAGATGAACAGACACTGGAACTGGACAGAGAGCCTGATGAGGAGGAGCTGGAAGAACCGGAAGAAGAGGAGGAGACCGAGAGTCGAGAGAGGAAACGTCCTGCTGTCCTTAGCCCTCCTGTAGCTGCAGCCAGTGCAGCCCTCCTCCTCTCCTCCTCTTCTTCTTCTTCATAATCCAGATCAGAATAGGAACTGTGACATTCTCGATGGGAGCTGAAGCCCAAGTCACCATAGTCACCAAGACGGAGAGAAGGGGAGGGCTTTCTTTGGGCTGAGGTTCCTTTAAGGAGAAGTTCTACTTTGGAGGCGCCACCTTTTTTATTGTCCTTGACCAGCAAGACAGGATGAGAGTAGGCTTCTGTCCTGGGTATACCACTGACGCCGGCAGATCCACCTCGCAACAGCAGAGCTTTGCTGTTTTTCGTCTTGGGGGAGGTCACGCCCTCATGGTCTAACTTGACCAGGAACTCTTGTCCAGACTTCCTGCTTCTGCTTCCTTGCTCATCTTGCCTCCGCTTTTGGCCATAAAGCCCACTTCTTGGTCCCAGAGATAACCCTGAACCTGGCCCTGTAGACTGGGTACAGAAGGAGGTGTAACCGTTTGCAATGCTGCTGAAGGAGTCCACTTCAAAGGAGCTGCTGCTGAAAAGACCTTTGGATGGAGGGGAAGTAAGTGGCTGCATCGAAGGCAACGGGAACACATCATCCTCCTTCCCTCTTAAAGCCTTCCTCTGTGCCCCATTTAGTTGAAACAGATTGTCAGACATCCTCTTCCTGGTGCTAGCTACTGAAGGCCAACCCAGAAAAGCTGAAGGATTTTTATTCTCAGCCTGCTGCTGTTGCTGTTTTTGTTTTTTCCCAGATCCCTTTGGTCTCCCTAGAATAAGAAACACAACATAAAACAAAAAAAACAAAACAAAACACAACTTATAAACAGTACAGACTTTTAAAAACTTTTTTTTCCAGCTACTTGAGTATTTATGACCTTGTTCAGATCAGGAATCAGCATATGTTTTTTGTGATTCCATCACAAGTGGAGAGCTTTAAGTACATCACTTCACACCTGGCATTACAATGTATCTCCACATGCTTTTTGAGTGATGACTCCTGATTCAATTTCACTTCCCCGCTCTATATGCAAATAAAAAAAGCTCATATATAGCCTAAAATGTAGCTAAGCCAGCTTTCATTTCCTTCAGGCAGTACTGATGCTGCACAAGCTTTCCAAGTTTAACAGACTGGCTTTGTAATGTTTCTTTGCAAATTTGATTCAGCGTTCACCTCACAAGCTACCAAGGAAACTTTTAAGCTCCTAATGCATGAGTTGATATGAATCATGATGTAAATGTCAATGCCCTTTCTTTTTTTTTATTGTCTATTGTTCATGATATACTCTTTCATGGTTCCAGGATCTTTGAGTGCATAAAATGTTTAATCATTTTCTATTTTTTACATTGCAAACCACCCATGAAAGACTATAACACAATGTCTATGTTGACTTTAAAATCTTTAAAACACTAACATATTGTGCAGTTGCCACTGCTTTGCTTGTAGAGGGTATGTGCGTGTGGCCTGCAGTCATTCATTATGGCCCAATAATCACATTAACACTGCAACAGGAGTGAGACTACATGTGGTAGATGTGTGTCCTAAATGTGTCTTGGGTTGTACTTCAGAGTTGTCCATTTCTGATCAAATCATGACATTCTTACATCAGAAAAAGCCCAACTAAAAAGACTGTCAGAGTTACCTGGTCTCCTTTTGTGAACAGTTTGGCTGCTGGTAACAGTGTTAATAGTGCTGAGTCTGTCAGAGGGTCTTTTACTAATGGGGGCCTGCTCCAGACTTGAACTTCTTTTGGCAGTTGTCCCACTGGGTAGAAGGGCAGGAGGTGACTCCCCACCTAGAGGTCAAGGGGCAGGCAATTATTTGTGTGACGCTGCACAGAGACAACAGAATGCAGCAGTATTGTCTTCAGAAAAGAGACACTCACAGTGAATCTGATATCCTGGAGGCAGGAGGCGAATGTTTTGGAGGGAAATCTTCCCTCGATCTCCATCATCAAACTCAACCATCACTCCACCTGGTTTCCCCTCTTCAGATGAACCACCTATAAGAAAAAAACAACAACAAAAAAACAAAACATGTTGATACATTTAACAGGCACGAATTATATATAAGCTGTTCCACATGTGTGTGTGTGTGTGTGTGTGTGTGTGTGTGTGTGTGTGTGTGTATGATACACAGAAAAAAACAGAAATTGGAAACCGCTGTCTCACCTCTGCGAACGTAGCCGGGGTATAAGCAGCGTGATCGTTCACTCCAGTAAGCACACACCCTTGTCCCTTCAGTGAGTACAGCCTCTGACTCTGGACGCACATCCAGGACCTGAAAGTCAGACCAAAACATAATTAGGATTCATTACAGGCAACACAAAAACACACACATGGACATGCATGCATACACACCCACACACACACACACACACACCCATATAAACCGTGTGAGAGCAATGAGGCATTGTGCAGGGGCAGCCACTGTGCCACGTTTCCAAGCGGCACTTATCTCATGCCAATGTGCCAGTCAGGGCTGAAAAGAGCGGAAGCCGTGATGCAGTAAATCCTGACTTGCTGAGTAATACTAAAGAGGTCCTGAATAGAGGGCTTGTGATTGCAGGTTGCCAGATCCTCCCTCCAACAATGCAGGCAGCCCCAGCATCCGCCACTCACTGGGGGCTCTTTCAGGTTGCTTCCATTTACTGTTGCCATGGCGAGGGACCCTTTGACTGATGAGGTGTGGATGTGGGTGTGTGCCTCCGCCAGTGTGTGTGTGTGTGTGGGTGTGTGTGTGTGTGTGTGTGTGTGTGTGT